>CAKAEH010000522.1:95955-127879 GCA_916381525.1 Cercopithifilaria johnstoni
CTACCGCAATGCTTTCCTGTTCCCCAATGAGCATGTAATTCCCAAAGTTTGTAAACATCTGGAAGATGTGGCGCAGTTAATTCTGAAATTGAAATATACCCATTCATTTTTTTAGTCGCTCATGCAACCTTTTTATCAATTTCAATTATCCAAATGAAATATAAAATGGAATAAAATTTACCTGAAGTACATCCTTCATCAGTTTTGCATGAAAAACCATTGCCAGTAGCCTAAAATTCAACAATTGTAATTTTCTAATTATCAAATAAAAAATCGCAAGAAATACTGAAAGATTTTTGCATCATTTGACCTCAATTGTTTTAAAATCGTTGATTGTATAGGAAAATTTGAGCTCTGATGCTTTTAGATTGCTGTCCTGATCGGTTATATCGTTTGTGATATTTATTGGACTTTGTTTCGTCCATCGCTTGGCTTTATCTGAATTCAGGAATCATTAGATATTTGAAGTTGCGAGCAATCGTAATGAAGGTTAAAATGGAATTCAAGATAAATCTTCTCTGCATGTTCATATGATTAAGTTATACTTAATATTCGTTAGAGAGACCAGCTATTATGACTTTTACTACTGATAATATTATCAACAGAAGCAGCCTCTTATTATACCTCCAGTCGACTTCTTTTTCTTGACTGTTTTAACGGAGCCAATATCCGTCATTGAGATGTTTTTTCGAATCTAAAATTGAAAAAATTCCAGCTATCTTAGTGGCATTTTATTCAGCTAGTTTTGTGATTCAACTCTTTATATTATAGTAAACAACTTTTCATTGAATAACGCTCCGCCAAACTTTACTTTTGAATTTTACTAGCACAATTGTCTACTAATTTCTACTATCATTGTGATTTAAATTTCAACAGTTTTACTGTTAGAGCCATTGGTACTGTAAAAGTACTTTAGTTAATTGAGTTTTCATAAATAAATCGGACGTTATTTCGTTTTTTAAAAATATGACTAATTGAGAAGGAAAGAATAAAGCACGGAATTGGTTTGTAAGCAATTATAGCAATTCTCGCGTGATATTGAAGTTGTTATGGTAATAAAATAGTTTAATATAACTAATTTTCATTTGAAGGTAGAAAAATTTCTCCAACTAATTTTATTTCTTTTTTTTACAAAATTAGAGATTTATTTATTTATTAAACTTTCTTAAGAACTTTTTCTATGTTTTCACTCTCAAAAATTTTTGATTTCCCCAACGATTCTTAAAATCTTTCAATTTTCGCTACTTTTTTCCTGTCGAATTTTCCACAATTTTTAGCTATTTCTGGTTTTTTGAATTTTTATAATTACAAACTTCTGAAATTATGGCTATAATTTCTTCATATCAATGAAAGGTATCTGCACATGGAAAACTTACTAGAAATGAGCATTTAAATAATTTCCAAAAAGAATTGATATACATTTGCGAATCTACTACATTTGCGACAAGTAATAGCAAATCTTCATTTATGCATTTCAAATTAATTTAAAATAAAATAGCCGTTTTCAGAACTGTTTTGGAAACAAATATATAAACCTTATCATAACAAAATTTTCAATTGTTATTTTTAATGGTTTAAAGTTCATTTCGTTTTTAATACTGTTTGATAATCACATTATCGCTAGTCAGTTCGGGAAATTAAATCAAGGCTTGGCTAATGCAAATCAAAAATCTCTGATTTTCAGTAAGTCGTCATCCTTCAACCCGTCTTTTGAGTTTAAGCAATCCTTCATACCAAGCAGTGTGTTAATTTGGAATTCAAAAGTACTAATTCACTATTTTCAATGATGCAGTAATTCTTCGGTCTTATCAACAATTCATTAATTACAGTTTCTTAATTATGGTTTTAATTTTTTTATTTTGTCTGAAGGACAAATTTATGCTAACGAAATTTCAAGAAGTCTGAATCACAGCAACTGTATTGGATTGTATGCTTTAAAGTAATTGTTGTTTGCATAAATTTAGAATAAATCTCCGCACCTATTCTGATTACGATGGAGGACCTTATTTTAGAAAGTAGAATTCGCAATCGGCAAATGTGAAGCGTAATCAAACAAACCATCATTGTGGTACGAATTACAGCTACAGTACGTAACGCCGATGGCAGGCACGTACTTAATTGATCACAGATAAGACAAATAATGTTTTAATATATGGATCAATATACAGACTTCATAACAATCATTGCTGATAAGAAACATCAATTGTATGCAAACCCATAAATAATAACAATCTGATGAAGTGGAAGCAATCTATGATCATTCGTACTTGTTCATTTCACTCAACTTGTTAGTGGAAAATTTTCAGATATTTATTATATCACATTAAATGAATATTTCTTATTGCTATTCAAACAATTTTTTCCATCATTCAAAAAACATTGAAGCATCGAAAAAGTAAAATTAACATTTCCATTTCAAAAATGTGAAAAAATGAAACGAAAAATGTGATATCAGCGGTTGCCTTTATAAATAAAATATCATTGCATGTAATTTGCTGAGTATCGATAACAGCTAATATATTTTCCAATTCAAATGTTATATTAAATGCTTCTATTCCATCATTACTTTCATTAAAAGAGTTATATAGTGTGTAAGAAATATAACTTCATGTAGAATAAATTACTTTCGACTTTCTTCATAAAATTAATGTCAGATCAATTTTGAAAGAGAATATCATCATAATGAAATGAAAATTTTAAATGATGTTAAGAACCTACTCCAGAAATACGTAAACTTAAAATCATAATATCTAAAGACAGCTCAGGCTGACCTTCAATACTAAAAGGTGGGTAAAAGGTTCAACTATTACCTGCACCACCTTCAATAAAAAATATGAAAGTGAGGCAAAAAGAAAAAACTAACATACTATTATTGAATCAATTAGAGCAAATGATAACTTTACCTTAACTAAGACTATTTGTGAAGAATGACTTTAATTAAAGGAAATCATAATTTTCATTTAATTAATCCTATTCCTTTAAACAAACAATTAATTCCAGCAATAATAATATTATATCAGTTTTTTTGCTTTATTTTAATACATTAATTTATATCAGTTCTTGAAGATAATATTTTCTTCTATAACTGACTTAAGATGGTTTTAATATTATTTAATTAGATTAATTGCTATATAATATAAAACAATACTTTCATTTTATCATGTAAATAATCTCAAATAAAAAAGTTTTGGAAAATATAAAGTAACCGAGAATTAAGTGATATAGTGTGAACAAGAAAGAGTAGTAAATGCAAATGGTTGAAAGAAGTAGTAATTAGAAGATATTCAGTTGTAACAATTAATTTTTAATTATAAAAATTAAGCGATGAAATTAAAATGAAAACAAAAAAAAACAAAGAAATTTGAATTCTCTTATAAGTTTAGTGATATTCAAATTCTAAAATAGGCAATTAAAAGGAAATATTGCAATTTTTTATCGTCCATTTCTTTTCAAGCAATCAAACATCAAATTTGCTAGCCTTACTTGGCTGAAAAACATCGAATGTAAAATGCAAATATGCACAAAATATCTTTTTGATACTGTCTTAGACATACATATACAAATGGGAAACAATCAACCAACTCTGTTGAAATAGCTTGAAAATAGCTGTAAGGAAAAATATCAAAATTGAATTTTAAATTCGATAATCGAATATTGAATTACAATTCGAGCAGAAATAGAAAGCGGCAATTCAAAATAATCGACGAAGAATTCTGAAGCGATTTACTTTTCCAAAAAAAGAATATAACAATTGAGTTGACGAATAAAAGTATAAAGGATAAGAAGGAAGTTATAAAAGCTGTTGAAATAAAAGCATTCATTCAAAGTAAACTTAAATTAATTCAAAAAAAGTTGGAAATTTTAGATTAAAAATGGAAGTAAGTAATTATTGCATTTGAAATATATGTCGAAAAAGTGTAATTGTGAGAAATATTACATGAAAATTAATCAAAAAAAGTGAGGAAATTATTGAGGAAATGATTGAATGAAATAATTCAATCAATTATTTATGTTATTTTTATTTCGAACGGTAAGAAAGAAAATTCAACTTTCTTTGTCTATTTATTGTCGTAAAATTGAAGTAATTTTTTAATAAATATGTCTAAATAATAAAAATGATTTATGTTATAGAAATATTTCTCATTGAAGTGATTCATCGCATAAATAATATCTAATATGATGAATCATTTGGCTACATTTTCATCCTTCATTACCATGTTTTTCTTTAATGGTAAATTACTGTAAACCAATTCAAAATAACCAGTCATGTTTCAATCGTTGTACTGTTTATCAAATTTTCCTTTGCACATCTTTACTTTTTTATATTCACAACATGCCTATCTGTACGTATCCAATAGGATTTTTTTTATCAAAACCCTTCCTAAAGAGAAGAAGGGTGCTCTTCTGCATTGACTTCAACGTTACGTTTTGTTATATTGCACACATCAACAAAGTGTCACCAAACGTTTTCTTGTTATATGATAGTACTATTATCTACATTCAAGCTGTTTACTTTGAACTACAACAAATAATCCAAAGTATATTCGCTCAGATCATTGAGTAGGGAAAGTCTTACAGTGATCTCTCTGTTACTGATAAATCATTTATAAATGTTGTGTTTTTTTGAAAAGAGAGTTTTAGAATTCAACAAGCGTTTAATATGGCACAATCGAATTGTAGTGAAAGCTTGTTTATTTGATAGAAAGTTTTATTTTTCTTTATTTTATAGCACAATTATCAGAATATATCGGCAATTGAGTTGACCGCTTAGTTGGTCATCCTTACCGTTCGGCGGTTTGGGACGCTTCGTTGAGGTATTGATTTGGATGGCATGACCTCTTCGTTTGGGAGCAGTAAGTTACATTGAAATCGTTGCTTTGGAGTTGGATGATGCTCGTTAAGCACTGGTTGTAGTTCATTATCAATTGGTTATTTTGTTGACGAACTAACTGTACCAAAGGTCATGAAGTCAGTTGATACAAAGACTGATTGTAATAGAATCGTTTAGTCATTTAACAAAAGTAAACACAGTAAAGAAGAGGTCATTGAATGTAAATCACTAGCGGCATTCGTTTGCAATATACGTATAGAAAACTGCTAATTAACAAAGAATTACTTGAATTTATACCATGATATAGTTAAAAATCAACTGCGATCAGGCATAATTGAAGAAGTACATCCGAAAGATTGAAGTTATACCATATGCCATATCATGAGTGAGAATACAACCAAATATGATGCTTCGGTGCATCTCAAAAAATTTAAGAGTTTGAACAAAGTATTGTACCGAGTCCAATAATGGTAGGGTATTGGTACGTTTTCGCATGATGGGAATAGTGATAATAGCTGATATTGAAAAAGCATTCTTACAATTGGAACTGTGTTCTGAAACTCGATTCCTTTGGTTTAACCAAACACAAACGGTGAAAATATAGAATATTATCGTTTCAAGAGGGTTCTCCTTGGAGTGATATCATCACTTCTTTTATTACCAGCTACTTTGAACTATCATCTGGAAAATTATGGCAGCACAATGGTGCGTAAGATAAAAAAAGAATCTGTGTATAAATAACATCAATATATCTGATGATGGAACAGAATGAAAATTATTTTTGGAGAAGCTTCAATGAACATAAGGATACATATTTCTAACAGCGAATTTAACAAGAGGATGAATACCTGAATGGTCGATTAAAACAAACAAAGTAAATTTTTCAAATGGATTCACAATGTAAATGTCATTCATCTAATTAAAACCATGGGTTGAAAGGAAATAAATTAAACGAACAATTCTACAATTCGTTGCTTCACGATATGATCGATCCGTTGGATTTATTAATTTCTTTGATGATGCGACTCAAACTATTTATCCAATTCGTTGTTATTTTAAAACTTTCAAAAGTTCTTGCATAAAATAATCATTTCATTTTGCATATTTTACTGCAATATATCTGTGACGGCAATTTCATGCCATTCTGAATTCTAGTGTTCAGTAAATTAATCAAATAACATCAGTCAAGCAAATTACAGACCGAAATCTCCATGAAGTAGCCCATAACCTCCGACACCCTTATGGAATCCATTTCAGCTTTCACTCTTTTTTCAGCTTTCAGAATCGTTGGATTTTCTCAAAGCGAACTCCAAATGAATAATGCCATGGCGCACCCTAGCCATAGCCATAGTCACGGCTCCGAAGTCTATATTATCCGTTAAGATGGCCACGCAAGCATAATTAAAGAAGGGCCAAACAGATAGCTGCAAAGCCATGATTGCTGTAAAGTTATCGCTTGTCTCGTTTTCTAGAAAAACAGGTAAAATATCGTAAAAAATAAAACAACACTTAATTTTATTATATTCATTAATATCAAGAAAAATTCGAATTTCACTTCTGAAAATTTAAATTATCTTATTTTTTTTAGCGGCAAATATCATTGTAAATATATTATTGATTTCAGTGATTTCAACTCACTATTTATCAAACTTTTATTATTTCGAAAATTTGATTAATCAATGTTATATCATAAATTAACAAATGCATTCATCAACAAATGTTAACTTGAATATTTCCTTCTTTTTGGAAAATGCTCTGACAAATATCAATTCAATTAATATAACAAATACATTTTTATTGCTTTTGCATATTAAACGAATAAATTTACAGTATGAATTTCATTGTTATACTAAATCTACCTGTAATAATCACTTGATAATAAAACGTAAAATTATTTCTATAACCAGACAGTCCAAAGAATATTGCAACAATGCAAATATGATGAATGGATTGGCTTAAAAATGGCAATGTATAAGCAAAGTTATCAGTCAAGAGACAATTCAAACTCAGCGTTATTGTCCTCAAATCAACAGTGGTAACGTTAATTCAATTTTATCAACGAAAATCACAACCTGCTGCTTCTGTGAAGAAAATTCATTGCTTATTTGCTGTCAACTTATCGGATTTCGGGCTTTTTTTTTAAAAAGGTTTCATAGATATTAGGCTTACTCTACTACTGCACTGAGTTGTAAAATATGTTCTGTTTTCTTTCAACTTTTAGAAGTAACAGCGCAAACAAATGATGGTACTTGATACTGTATGTATTAGAGTTCATAGGAAATAATTGGAGGAAGTGACTAACCAATAATCAAAAAAGAATATCTAAACGTTTTGGAGCATTAGAAATTGATTGATTTTTGATTAATGTGATTTACAAAATAGAAACTTAAGAAAAACCTTTTAACTGTTAGTGAATGTGGCTAAATTATATTGTAGAATGATAATTCTATCGTAAACGAGAAATCAGATAAAATATCAATAATGAAATTAAAACAGTCAGATTAGTTTCAAATGAAATTTAATTTCTTAACTTCGAAGTCTAACTCGAGGATAAGTTAATAAAATTTGTTTCCGATTTCATATACAACAAAACGATCACAGAGGTGTATTTCAATTTAAATGTTTTTTCGAAAACTCCCTGTGGGGTCTACGATAAACAAAAGTACATTACCATGACAATAACTTTGAATTACTGAAATCATAATTAAATGAGAAGTTTGAATTCTTTAAAAAATACTTAGCTTAATGAGAATCAACAATGATCATCACACGTCAAATATTTTCATAGAGATGCTATCACACGTATAATGTGCTGAGTAAGAAATGTTCTCACATTTTTATCATCTGATCTTTTCAGTCAGTTCTAGACGAAAAGATGAGAGATAAGCTAATAATTTCGGTAGTTATCCTTTGTTGTCTTCAAGCGACATTGATATTTGCTGAGCATCAAGTTGAATTACATCCCATTTATAACAAGTTAAACGTATGTTAATTAATTATTTCATGAGGTTTAAGCGTTCTATCATTTTCTGTCAATAAGGATTAAAATTAATTGAGCTAAATTTCATTACTCACAAGTTTGATAATACTTTTAGCAACATACCGGATATGCTGCAAAGGTGATGATCGGTGAACCGAAAAAAGAGTTCTCTCTACTTTTGGATACTGTTACCGCATTCCTTTTGGTTTTTCCTTCTTTTCATCCGTATGTTCAGCTTTACCGCTTTTTTAAATCATCCCTACATCTAGAAATAAGTTATGATTTGTAGAAAATATTCCAAAATTATTACAAATTGCTAACTTTAACTCAATTAAAAGCAGAATCAGATAAAATTAAAGAATTTCAAATCTCAAAATTTTTAATAATTTCATATATTAAAAGTTCCTCGGATTATCTTTGTTAAATTGCAGAGTGGCAATTTTGGGAGGAATGCAAACTTACTCAGGCTTGGAATCGCGATCCTTTAATATAACTAATATAGTTTCCCTAACACAAATTTACGGTTCTAGAATATTTACAGTGTGCGAACATGGGGATAATATTTCGGTATTTCTTCTTAACTGTTTATTGCTATCTTATGGATAAAAGATAGCAAAATTGATATTACTCAACTGATATCACTTCAGTTAACGTTAAAGATCGTAGCAAAAGTGTTCTGTTTAATTCATCTATTCATAACAACGATGCTTGCAAATAATTCCATTCAAAAATATATCATTTCCACAATATCAACTAAAATTTCGAGAAATTATTTTTCAGTTTGATTTATTGCATGGAACACACGTAGATTTCACAGGATCGCCAGTGCATGAAGCAGGCATTATGATATGGCCTAAATTGGAAGATTATCAAAAAATCGATGGTGTACTTGGATTATCGGCATTGCATGTTAATGGCTTTCCATATGGAGTTTTCTACATTTCTTCCTCCAACATATTCGTTATGGATAATCTGATAAAGAAGGCTATCCGGAATAATGAATTAGATCCGGTTATTACTATTGCTTTGCCACCATTGGTAAATAAACACTTCATTTTTCCATTTTTTTAGCATAATATGTGCAGAATAGAAAGACACAACTATTTCGATCATATTTGAAGTAATTTGAATGGAAAGCGACTAATTATATTAAAAGATAACTACTTATCTAATGAGAAATTTTCATTATTTTCGTCTTATCATTGGCTAAATTTTTTTCCCAGGAATTTGCAATAATTAGCTCATGATATCATTTTTTCCAACTTTTCTAAATGTCACTGTGAGTTGTTATATTTGAACAAAACATATAATATTAATAACATTGAAAATATAGGATTCCAATAAAACAGCGATATTAACGCTTGGTGGACGTGATACCCAAACATGCAATTTGAATTATGAAACCACTGAGCCATTTCATTTGTCACATTTCCTTCTTTTCCGCATACCGCCTGATCAATCCGCAAATCGTTATGAATTCAAATACAACTCCATCAAAATGGGCAACGCGGTGTCTTCTATTGCATCATTTGCTTATCCTAACACTATTGAGCCATATATCGGTGTTCCTTATGAATTTCTGCAAAAAATCGTTCGAAATCTCAATGCAACGGTCAGTAGTATTAATGCATTATAACTTCACTGATTCCGATTTTGGTTTATTTCGTTAAACGCTAGATTTTGTTCTTTCTTTAATATGAAAGTATTTCAGTTTGATTTAACAAGGATGAAATATGTGGTAAAATGTGACAGATCTATCCCTAACACATTCGAACCATTCGAGATATCCACCGACAGTAACATATACATCGTTTCGCCAGAACATTTTATTATCAAACATAATGTAAATTCCTATTCTTTTATAAACTGGTAGAACATCTAATAAGAAATGACAAAGACATAAGCGCCAGACTCCATTTCATGTTTGCCTTAAAAATTAATATTCTATTTATAGTGGCAGCTGTATGATAGTCGAATTTTACTTCGGTATCAGTAATTGTTGTTGAAGTCTATTTTTTTAATTTAATGCTTCAAAATGGTTAAAAAAAAACACTTTTCTCATTGATGCTGTTGAGAAGGTATATCATGAAAATTAATATTTCAGCCGAACGATACGCTATGCGAACTTGCATTCGGAATAAATGAAAGCATTATTTTTGATGATCCAAACGCAGTTATGCTCGGATTGCCATTCTTCCATCAATATTGTGTTATGTTGGAACCACGTGATAGACGTATTAATTTCGCACCAATCATTTAATTCAAATTGTACGCACTACACTGTTTTAAACAATTAATTAAATTAGTAGAATAAATAATTTTGAATTATATCATCATCGCTGTAATTTTTGTGCGTTTTTAAAGACGCATCTTTAATGAATAATCGAAAGACGTGAAATCAATTGTATTGAAGAAAATATAATCATAAATATATTGAAATGATCAAAGTCTGTCGTAAATACAATAGTGGCAAGATTTCGATTTTATTGTGATTTTATCGTTGTGATTTTATTTTGTAGGATTAGTGAAAGGAAAAAAATTCAAAGGGAAAAAATTTATCATGATATCAAGCATCACATATTTTATAAATTCGGAAGGATTCAATTTTCATAGATCCGCTTAGAATGTAGGGATTCTTATAAAATCATTTAGCCAAAACGATTCTGCTTGATAGAATGTTCTCATATAACGGGATTTACCGGTTCTATTGTTTAATAGGATTTACCGATCCTCTGTTAACATTATTGCAGGAATCAGTTAGCTATCGGTACGGCATTCTGATTCTCTGGCAGAAGTATGGGACTGAATAATTTGAGTGTTGACAGCATATATGCAGAAATACATAGAGAAGTTCAGAATGACAATTATTAATGATAAAAACGCAGTTTCGCTCGGAACACCATTCTTCCATCAATAATGTGTTACGTTGAAACCGCTTGATAAGCATATTAATTTCGCACCGATCATTTAATTCAAATTTTATTCACTGCATTGTTTTAAACAATTGATTAAATTAGTAAAAGAAATAATTCATTACAGTTCATATTTTATTTTAAATGATCATTCATCTTCTTTTTCTCCAAACTTCAATATGAATATTACGAAGATAAACAATAAATGTTTAATTTTACAGGTTAATAAGAAGAAAAAGATTTAATATTTTATTGATGTTTTCAAATTATTTTGGAGATTAAAAAGTATAGTGAGGAATTTTTCAAAAATTTTACGAATTATTTAAGTTGTGATATTGTAGCGAAATTTCCATTCGCAATATATATGTAAGTAAATATTGTAATTCTTGACCATTGGTTATTTTCACAAGCTATTAGAGGGAGAGAGAGAGAAAGAGAGAGAGAGAGAAATTTTTCATTTTATCTTTTAATTTCTCTGATCTTTTTGCTTTTACTTTAAAACATATAAAATTTGCAAATTAACTGTGAAAGATTGAGTATGTTTTAACTTACTGAAACACAGATAACCTCAGATATAAATAGATTACATCGATTTTTTTCTCACAATTGGTTTCGTTTGTACAAAACGGAAAGATCTCGGATCTATCGATTTTCTGCGTTGTCGCGGTTTCCATCTAAAAATTTCATCTTATTTCAAAATCGATGAAAAATTGGATTCAGTATAATTATACTTTATTCACATGAGAAAATACAAGTAAAAAAATATAGTAATATTGATTAATTGCCACTAGCAATATCAACCAATTCATCGATTGATTGATTAATTTCGCTAATAATTTTCAGTAAAAAGAACGGTCTGACAAAACTGAAATCTAAAACTCATTTTTTTGGCGTAGAAATGATTAAGTGGAAAAAAGTGAAAAAAAGAAATGATATAATGCTAACTTGTCAACACATTTATAAATGGCCGCATAGGCACCCCAATAACGACATCCAATCTGTCCAACCATACCCATTTGACGATTTAGGCATGCCAGCAAATGCAAACGCTGAATTTCATTTCTTATTAATAGTAATTTGAGAAAAACAAATTACCAAATTAAGTTTCATTAAATTATATGCAAAAAAGACAAACAGCAATAGTAGTGAGGACATTCATCCACTCCGATTGATAGAATTTAATCTAATTTTGAGAAAATCAATATTTTATGCAAATATTCTAATCATTTCAATTACCATTCCTCATTACGTTTATTTTAGTCATATGAATGGTTGAATGGATTACTTAATATATTTAATTTTGCAGTATAAACTGTAAAATAAATGTTGGCACAAGGATATGTGTCAGTAATGTTAAAAATTCTGCTATTTATTTAAAAGATTTCAAATCCCGTCAAAAATTTATTGAAAATCAATTTTAGACCAAAGAGTCTAAAATTGTTTTGCTGTCTTGAATCTTCCATTTTCATTTAAAAATTTTGCTATTTATTTAAAATTTTAATTTGAGAAATATTTCTGTGCCAACCTGTGTTTGTACTATTCTTGCACATTTATGATGTCCATTTCGTATTGCCAAATCTTCAGCTGTATGACCCATACAATTAGTCAATTGTAATGCTGACAAACTCCAACCCTAAAATATTATTCTATTATAGTTATTCATCTTTTGTAAAATCTCCAAAATGAAATGCAAAGAAAATTTTTTGAAATCCATTTGTATCATGAAGAACCTTTGCAAGTGTATCCACCATAAAATTCATTAAATCATCGCGACCTTTCATTGCTGCATACATTAATGCCGTATTGCCAAGCCTATCTTGTGCATGAAAATTGCAACCATGCTGGAAGTTGTTGAAAGCAAAAAATTTCATTCTTCAAATTTTATTAAAAATAAACTTTCAATTGTTGTTGCATGAAAATTAGCATTGAATTTTCATATGCATCAAATAAGCATGAATTTTTTCGATTAAATTTTAATAATTTGAATTTTAAAATATGTAAAGAGTAAATATGAACATAACACATACGGACATATATATATATATATATATTTAAGTATATTTATTTCATTCATAAATTTTTATGTCACTTTCAGAATAGATATAAAATTGGAATAATAATAGTAATTAATTTGAAGAGAGACAATCTTACAACTTTAGCAATTAATAAACCCTCTTCGGTCCTATTATCTTCTATGCATGCATACATTAGCGCAGTTCGTTGTTCTCGTTTGTCTTGAAAATTGATCTCTACATCACGGTCAATCAATAATTGAATATATTTGAGCTAAAATTATTACCAATATTAAATCTTTCGTACATTAGCAAAGTTAGCAACCACATACTGATTGCTTATCAATTTCATACATAATTTACAACTGATGAGCACTTACTATGTGATTGTTAACTTATATGATTTATTCATCATTTAGGATTGATTGTTTACAAAAAATCTTTTATGGACAAATCTGAAATTATGCTCAAATTTATTTGCCTTACAATCAACAATTTTCTTTTCTTATAAAATATGTGATAATTTTAAAATATTTTTAATAAATGATTAAAATGAAAAAGAAAAGAGTGAGATATTATTAATTATATGGAAGATTAACTTACTCTGTTTCTTTTATCATTAAGATATTTAATTGTTGCTATAAGAAGTGATTCACCATTTAAATTAACTTCATTAGGGCTTGAATCGGGAACTGCCTATGATAATTTCAATGAAAAACAAAAGAGGAAGAAAGTAGAATTTGATGTAAACTGATAATCACCTTATGCATATATATATATCGAAAATATTTCACTTTTTCTATTAATTTCATTAAACTAAAATTAAAGAAAATTTTTTGAGTAATATTTAGGCAAAAATAAAAATTAGAAATTTGTACATTAAAATGTATTCATTCCATTGAGCTTTAAATAAATTTGCTTTAAAAGAAATTAAAATACTTGAATTTTTTCTTTATAAATCTGAGGTAAAGTAAGATTTGCAGCAAGTGCTTTAGCTTGAATTGTATGAAGATGATTAATTAACCAATTTTGAATGTCATCATTATCCGAACAAATCGACTTCTTACCTGACTTCATCTGAAATTAATATTATAATGTAAAATATGAAATTGAATTAAACTAAGCCATAAATGTTTATAAATGAAACAAAGATCAAAAATGAATGAAAAAAGTGAAATGGAACAATTTTTTAAAGTAAAGTAGAAAGTATCAAAATTAAATAGAATGGATTAGTTTTACTTGCTTGAAAAGAACAAAATGAATAATTGGAAAAAGTGGAAAATTAGTAATTAATGAAATAAACGATTTCCTTTTCTTTTTCTGTTTTATTTAGCAATCCTGAAATTAAATAATTTTTCTTCACTTTTCCCAATAACACTGTGAAATTCAATTTTTGTGAATGAGAAAATTGTTTAGCAAAGATTTATGATATTGCTAAATAACAGCAATGTGAAATAGAAGCAACTAACAACGTAAAATAGAATATCAAAATGAAAAATTCATATTTTCAAAATTGTTATTTTGGTATAGTTGAGTTCACATTTCCTTAATACACAACGAAGTTAATCGTTTTCTATCCCTAATCCTAATTTCATTTCTTTTCTTTTTTCATTACTACTCAACCATCTAATGAAAATTTCATTTCATATGGATATTATACCCATATAAACATCTTTTATTACTTCTCTGTTATTTTAACAGCCAAAATTGCGGGCTAAAATTGTTAGCATAATTTTTGGCCGTACCTTTAATCATTTTCTTCTTCCTGTATCACAAATGATATGAATGATATCATCCATTACCATATCATATCAGTCATTATCATAATTGATAAAAGGATAATTTTGCAGAAATTATAGTAAATTTGATGGAATGTATTATCATCAAAAAGAAAGTTAAATATGTAAAAGTTGAAAATAAAAGAATGCAAAATGAATATTTTGCATTTTATTTTTAAAGAGAAAATTCATTCAAACGAAAATCATTAATTCGTAGAAAAAAAGGTTTTGAAAAAGGAAAATTTGCCATTAAAAATTGAAAAGAAAGAAAAGAAATGGAAATATTCCACAATTTATTAACGATCACAAAATGAATGCTTTTTGAGAGATTTATATTTGAAATGATTGAATAAAAGATTGTATTAACGTATATTTATAAACATTTCAAATAATTGTTAGAGAAATTATCAAATATTTCATATTGAAAACAATAGCAAGAAAGGAAAGATTAAAAAAGCAGAGAGAGAGAGAGAGAAAAAGTAAAAAAAGATAAATTGAAGGAAATTCAACATTAACAATTACTATTCAACGAAAGGTAACAATTCTTTATTAATTATCAATCACGCGTTATCTATTGAAATTGTTAAGTTAATTCATTGAAATTATAAGCGTAAATAAAATCAACAAATTAATCAAACACAATCATTTTGTTTTTCTATTACAAAATTTATTGCAATTTTGTCGTTTAAAATAAAAATTAACAAAAAAAGAAAATGAAAGTTTGTCGATAATAAAAGGATATATCGCCGATAGTTTTAAGACAGATTGCACTTACTGTGTTATATGATAATTTGAAAGTAAATAAATTATCGAGTTGCTAGTTTCCTAGTCTAGACATAATTAATTATTAAATATCAAGTTTTCCATTCTTAGTTTTCAATTTAAAATTTAACTTCCTCAATTGCAATATAATTAAATCGGTATTGAATTATATAAGCTAATTTATTTTATTCGAATTTATTCTTTAGCATCAAATTTTGCTTAATACTTTGACAATATATATTCTTCTCTACCGCTTTCCGCAATTACTGAGTTTTCAATGAATACGCATAAAGAGGTTAACTTTTGATAAGGATGATAATATTGCCGATAATACAAATAATTAAAACGATGATAATGAAATAACGTATAATAGTAATAGTAATTAATAATAAAGATAATTAATACTTAATAATTATAAAAGAAGAAAAAGGAGAAAAAAAGTCTTTGGAGAAAGAACAAAGCAACGATAATAATAATGATAACGCTGGCAATAACATTAATGGCAGTAAGTATTTCAAACACAATTTTTAAGAATACTTACAGAATTATAAGTATTATTCAAAAAGTACATGCAATATTCTAATTACAAAGATAATTCTGATAAAACAATAAACTAATTTTTTTTCTTCTTCCTTTTTTCTTTTGTTTTACAAAACATTCTATTTAATCTATGAATAAAGCAAACTTACGAGAAGTTAAAAAACAAGAAAAAGAAAGAAAGAGCTTTTTAGCTTAATTTAAAAAGACGAAAAGCCGTGTGTGGGTGGTGACAATTTGTCAAATTGACAAAATTGTTCGTTGTGATTCATTTCTATGAAATCATTTATCATTGTTGTGTTGTTATATTATTTCTTATAAATTATGCAAAAAATATTTACTGTTAAATTTTCAAAAAGAATAATTAATAAAATATACAAAAGTTGAATGAAATTGTTTAGTAATTAATAGAAATGAATGAATGATAAATTTGAATAAATAAAACAAACAATTAGCAAATTAAACGTTTGCTTAAAACTTATTAAAATGGAAATTTTATTTTCATATAGAAATTAAACTATCAAATTCTTTCTTTCTTTTGGATTGAAAAGATGTTTTATTTTTTTGGAAGCTATTAGATAATTATTTTTTTGACATAAACAAAAGTTTCTATTTTTTTTGATTAAATTCAATGAGGGAAATAAAGGAGATGATGATATATGTTCGCATCATTAAAGTTGGAAGTATAAATTAACAAATAATTTTATAGCAAAACAATTAAATTAAATAAAATCGCTTAGTAAATAACAGAATTAATGAATGATAAATGAGTATATAAATAAATAAATAAGTAAATAAATAAATAAATGTGAATGTTTGTTATTCCTATATCATAAGTTTAATATTTAGAAATATAACTAATATTTCATTTCCCCAATTTCATTACACTCTATTTTGATGATTGCAAAATTTGATTTACTATTAGAGCTTCTTATTAGCTAAAAATAATAGAATTCGCATTGAACAAATTAAGGAGTTAAAATGCGAATTATAAGCGTAAAATAATTCGTATTTTCATTCATTTTTGCTTAAAACGCTTGAAATCTTAAAAATTATCCGACTTATGTTGAAAGATTGAAATTTTGCCGAAAATTAAATTTCGAAAATTTTCATTTCATTATAAATAATCATGATTATAGTAATCAAGTTATTCAAAAGTTTGCAAAAGAAAAATCACATTGGTTAAATGGATATTAATAATAACAGAATGAATAATCAAATATGAACTAAAACTGTCATTAAGAAGAAGAAAACAATTATAATTTTCATTTTAGAATCTATGACAAATTTCAATTGTACTTTTGCAACCACAGCTTATATTAGTAAATAGAAAATAAAACACTTTCAAGCAGTTCTCATGGGAAATTAAATTCTTCTCCAAAAAAATTTCCTAACATTTCAATTGGTGCAGCGTCAGCGTCACTAAATTTTACATTTTCCATGCAAGTAAATTCAACAAACATTGAAAATGGATGAAAGGCGAAGAGAGAGAGAGAGAGAGAGAAAGAGAGAGAGAAGAGGAAGAAAAGAGTAAAGTGGAAATATTTTAGAAACAAAAAAATGTTAAAGTGACAGCTATTCAGAAAAGAGAAAATAATTTTGCCATCACAAATGAAAGTTAGCATAATTAAAATTTTAGAAACGAATTGTTATAGTAGAAAATCTTCAATAATTATTCATTGTTTTATATCAATAAATTCCTTTCCTTTAAATTTATATTTGTTATTTTGCATTTACTCTTTTATGCAACAAAATAAAAATTAGAAGAGAACGAGAGAAGAAAAAGGAGACATAATGAGACGACAAATTCTTTCATAAAATATAAATGACAGCTCTTTCAAATATTTTTCTTAGTATGTTAATCATTGATAAGTAGAAAGGATGTAATATTTGATTAGTCGACCATTTATGGTATATTGTATTCATCAAATTTATTCATTGGAAAAAATTGTGAGAATTTTTTTGAAATATGTTTAAATTATTATAAAAGTACAATGGAACAATTTTGCACTTATTTATGCGAAATAAAATTATTTAAATCATGCAAAAATTTCTAATAAAATATTAGTTTTTCTAATAGTTAAATAATATTTATATCTGTTATCGATTAAATTTTATTATGCAATGATACATAATATAACTAATATAAATTATTAGTTTTGTTTTATGAAAAACAAAAAGTTATTTGTTGTCACTAAAAATGATAATAAAGACATCCAATAATTTATACCATAGAATATAAGTTTTTTCTTTTCAATAATACTTTGTAAAATTTATATATATCTAATAAAATATTTTGTATTAGTAAAATTTAATTTATAAATTATTGATATGAATTTAAAATATTTTAAAATTTAAGCAAAATTCTCGATATTTAAATTAAGCAATAAATAAACAAAAAGAAGAAATAAGAGAATTGAATATTTTTTTAAAATATTTGTTTTAAATAAATTAAATAGTAAAGAAAAAGAACATTATAAAATTTCATGCTTTCGTCCATAAGACATGCTTATTAATCATTAATTAAAGTTTTTTAATGAAATGCAATTGGAATAATATCTATTAATCGTATATACTGCCTAATTGCATCAATTAGACGATTTAAATTTATATCGAACTTTTAAATTATAAACTTACTAATCGTTTCTCATTATTACCAATGAAATGAAGCTAATTTCTCCTTTCATTCATTTCCAAAATTAAAATTGAATGATTAAATTGAATGATTCAACAAAAAATTTTAACCAAAAATGAACATTTCTATAAATAAATAAATAAATAAAATAAATAATGTTCATTTTTTGCTTTCTTTACTTTTTGCAAAATTTCATTTCAGTTTTTTTTAGGAAAGAATAATTTATTCTAATTTTAGGCCTTTTATTGGTGATTTTTCATTTGGCACAATCGATTTTTCAATCTTTACAGAAACACACACACAGGCTGGCAATTGAAAGATGAGTCATTTTTGAGGTGGCAATAATTCGAATATAAGAAATGAAAGAGTTAAAGACAAAATTTAAATAATCTTGAAATTAGATGAACTTTTTTATATTTTATAGCACTTCTTACTTTTCTTTTTTTCAATTTTCATTTCTTATCTTTCGTTTCTTTCTTCGATGTATGTAAAATAGTAGCCAGCAATCAGTGTTGCAATCGAATTATTCACCTTTGCTGGCAGGAATACAACGCTATCAACAACGTATTAAACTATCACTGCAAAACTTTTTTGGCTAATTAAATCTATTTCATTTTAGTTTATGAAATTATAGAAAGAAAAGAAAATGAGAGAGGCAAAGAAGTAAATTATGTCAAAAAAATATTTTTCATTTTTTGCATAATTTATTGTACGACAAGAAAAATAATAAAAGAAATAAAGGAAAATGATTGGAAATGAATTTTAGAAGGAAAAAATTTTTGGAAGAAACAATATTATTTTTTGGAATAGCTTAACTTTCTTAATTATACATTATTATATATTATAATAGATTTTTTTCTCTTTAATTTACTATTGTTAGTTGAAATTTTATTTTATTATATATATATATGTATAAAGCAACTGGCATTAGATACGTTAAACAATAGACGTAATATTAGATGAGATCTTACATAATATTAGGTGAGATAAAATTGATCAAATACTAATGTATAATTTAAACTAGTGCAAATATATTTCAATCCTTAAATCTTTCCCATTGCTTAGATGTCTTATAATGCACCATTTTACCACGTTGCAGCATTGATGTAATGTTGCCAACCTTATAGTTTAACCATTTTACTTCTTTATGCGTCATCTAAAGATAATTTCACTTTTCAATAATCTTTCAAATATTTGTTGAAGAAATGGGATACATTCATCGGATTGACGAATATTTTTGGTAAAAAAAGATAACTAAGGAGGAAATTTATGATTTAATAAAAAATACGAATTATTTCGATTACAAATTTCATTCCTTTCAAATGATTGATATTCTCTTTTTTAAATCTTTTCCATTTTAATTTCTGAGATATTCATGGAAGAGATATGGGGAAAATTTAAATTTCGTACATTATTATTATTTTTTGAATAATATATTTTATTCTTTATATTAATAATAATAATAATTATTTTTTTGAATAATATATTTTATCTACTTCATTGTTTTTATTAATAATATTAATTATTTTATCTATTTTATTCTTTATGTCAATAACAAAAGATATCATTAAACTAACATAAATCTCATTGAAAGGAACAAAATGACTATTTTGGTGTTAGCGAGGTATAAATTAACGAATGGAAAATCGTCTTAGGATATTGAAGGTATCAATTTCTGCAAAACATTTACTTCTTTCTACCAAGCTAACAACATATCAGAACTATTATTTTTGCTATTATCGATTCGTTTTCTTCAAGGAATTTTATTTATATGAATAAAACAATCAGGTCTATTTTTAATGAAAAAGAAATAAAAATTTTTTTCCGAACGAATTTAATTTTTCTTAATTGAATTTGATTATTTTAATTTACTTAAAATGAATTTGATCGCTTAATTTGGTTAAATTGTATTCAATTGCTTAATTTGGTTAAATGAATTTAATCGCCCAATTTAATGAAACTGAATTTGATTGTTTAATTGGTTAAATAAGCTGAATTCTATCATTTAATTTAAAATTCATTTACTTATTCATTGATTCATACTATATTAAATTCAACTTTCAAGAGGTAACATATCAAAACAACAAATGAATGCATAGGAGAAATAATGGGGTGGCAGCAATAATAATAATTAAAGCTTTAAAAATAAACTTTTCATTTCGTTTATGCAATGTTTAATTATTCATTTTTTTTATAATCACAAATGAATAATTTTGATGAATTTTTCATTAAAATAATATTTTGAAAAATATGTAAAAGAAAAGTGAAATGTGTTTTTCTTTCTTAATTTATACTTTCTTCGATAAGTTAAATGTTGAAAAAGTTAACAAAAATGTTGGAAATTAAAGAAAGCGTTGAAAAAGAAAAGAATAATAAAAATAACAAATTTTAAACAAAAATTGAATGAAAGACTTTAATTTAATAAAGGTAATTAATTATTAAAAACTTAAACAAAAAATAAATTAAAAAATTTTAAGAATATGAAAGATTAAAAAGAGTGAAGAGAAAGGAAGAAAAGGAAAAAGATGAAAGGATTAAAATGAAAATGGATAAAAGGAAAAGTAGTGATGATATGATAATAAAAACGTAGGATGAATTCTTCAGTGCGATCATTTATACTTATTTGCATTTACAACAATAGCAAAAATGGCTTTCCTTTACATAATGACAACAATATTTGCTTATCGATAGACATAAAACGAATATATATTTCTTTAAATTATCACTAATAATATATGTGCTTTATTAGATAGCAATATATTTATCATCTGAACTAACTATAAATCATAACGAGAAATAGAAAACAATGAGAAAAATGAGAAATAATACACTAAAAGCATTTAAAAAGAAAAAAACGAAATTAAAATAATAGAAAATTAGATGGTAATAAAAACAAAAAATACAAGCTGATTGTTGAAATTTATAACAATACTAATTGAATGATAAAAATTGCTTTTATGTTTTGATAATAGTTATTGTGAAAGCAATAATTAAACTAATTATTTTTACTTTCTATTTTATAAAAATGGTTGGCAAAACAGCCGTTACTTTCATTTCATTTTAAAATTTTACAAATAATATTCTTGACATATTTTATTAGAACTATATACGAAATAGGGAGTAAGCAAGATCGAGGATTTCATCCAATCATGATTTATCATTTTGTCCTAAAGAATATTGATATTTGCGGGTCAAGAATATATTAGAGGGACCCTAACATTTTCATATCCAACCTCTCCTTCATCATAAACCAAACCTGATATTTTAAAAGGTAACAGAACGATACTATGAGGAAATCAGGACATGTTCGTGCTTGGAAAGAGGGTGAGGTGGGATTCTCGGATTTTTTTTGGGAACTATTTTGAAACTTTGCAGTATGAAGTATTCATTTTTTTAAATATCGAAATTTTATTATTTAGAGGGAGGTTTTTAAAAATTTGCAATATAAATACTTTCGACATTTCTTATATGTCGTCATCTGAGGGTTCCATCATCATTTCTCATTCTACAGTCATAACATTATCGAGAATTACTGCAGCACAGTCGAAAAAATTGGTGCAATACTATCGTGCGATATTTTTATTTGGAAGGATGCTGTATAATGCTCAGGAATTGGACATATATTGCAGTATTATTGGAAAGCATTTACTGAGGATGTTGGAAAGTATACTGCTTATTAGAAAGAATGTTATAATGTTGAAAATTACGTTGTATTATCAGTAAGTGCATTGCAGTATTATACGGTCTTTCAGTTGAATTGAGCGGAAAAAAAGGAAGCTGAATTATGTCCGATTCATCATCGGATGAGAATGAAGGCGTACCGACACAGTCGATTGAGGGGCAAGATGACGATATAACATTCCAAAAATTGGTCAGTATTACTTCGCACTCTTCGATCAGATATTTTTTTGTTTGTTGAAATAAGACATTATTCGGCTATCATTGTTTTTATCTTTTTCTTTGAAAGTCAGCACTGTTAGTTAGGTGACATGTGAAATATCAAACGTAGTGATTTTTTCGAAATTAAGGATTCGTTATGTGAACGAACATAGAAAGGGCTGTAAGACGAATAAGACGAATGCACATAGATCTGGAAGCATACGTGCTTGTTTCACATAATAAAAATTCGATAGGAGGTTCAGAAAAAGTTGTCCGGAAGAGTTGAAAGTTGCAGTTACTACATAACTTTGCATCATGTTTCAAGAGAAACTTTCAAAAAAAAGATTTACTTTATGAATCTTTTTCGAGAATTTTGCTATCATTGTCCATTTCTTAGTTATGTCATTATCAGGAGGTGAGAGGTTTGAATGTAGGGAATACTTTTAAGGTCGTTTTTATTTTCAGGGTGTGACGGATGTTCTCTGTGAAGCATGTGATCGTTTAAATTGGAAAAAACCTACGAAAGTGCAAATTGCAGCTCTGCCACATGCATTTCAAAAACGTGATATAATTGGTCTTGCTGAAACGGGGTAGATTTCTTTATATTTAGGATTAACAAGCAATAGGAAGTCATATGTCACTATTTCCAAGTGTTATCACTTTTTGCTTAAGATATTTTTTTACTAATACAGTGCGAATAATGGCTAATGAAACATGATATATTTAATGTCATTTCATATTTCAATGTCTTCATAACATACTGAAAGATATTGAGGTTTTTTTTCTTCTCGGTACTAATATAGGGCAATAAAGAGCTATGATTATATCAATAAAGATAAGCTATGTCTATGCAAGATAAGAGGATCTAATCGAAATTTTGTTTGTTTTCAAGTTTTGTATTTGTATTTAGAAATTAGAAGTCCAAGAAACTAATTATAGATCTGGCAAAACTGCTGCATTTGCAATACCGATATTGCAAGCTTTACTTGAAACTCCACAAAAATTATTTGCTCTCGTTCTTACCCCAACCAGAGAGTTAGCTTTTCAAATCGGCGAACAATTTGAGGCGTTAGGTGTTTCTATTGGAATTCTTATTGGTATGTTAATTTTTATAAAATTTTCTTACTCCTTAAAGTTCTCTTAAAGTTATTTCTATCTTGTGCTTTTTCAGCTGTGATTGTTGGTGGTGTAGATACAGTTACGCAGTCGTTAGCCCTTGCAAAACGTCCACATGTCATAGTGGGTGAGTTCTAATCTTTCATTATTTTCATTTTTTTCAAAGTTTCTAAAATTTGAAAAAAAGACAATGTTTTCCAGCTACCCCTGGTCGGTTGGTGGATCATCTGGAAAACACGAAAGGTTTCAATTTGCGTGCACTAAAATATCTCGTGATGGATGAAGCTGATCGCATTTTGAATATGGACTTTGAAGTGGAGTTAGAGAAAATTTTAAAAGTTATCCCGAAAGAAAGAAGAACATATTTGTATTCAGCAACAATGACTAAAAAAGTTAGTCTTGGACCGTAAAATTGTTCAACAGCTTTCTCGCTCTCTCCTTTTCTGTCGACCTCAATATTTTTATGGCTTTATAGTCTGTTAGATGTAGTTGTTTGAGATCCCAAATTTTTTGAAATTCATCGTTTCTTTTTTCTACATACAGCATCTTTTTGAGTGAGTCCTGTTCTCCACTAATATTTTTGGTAAAGTGCAATAACCATTTTAAGAGAGTTGACATTACGGTAGCACAGTAACATTGACTCTCTTAAATTTAGTAAGTCAATAAACACGATCCTGTTGAAATGAATTTTTTTACAAATTAAGCTTTTTTTTCAATTATATTGCTTTATCATATGAATTATGCTGTTACTTAAATATTTCTGCCCGAAAGAATCGTAAAATCGTGATTTTTCGGATTTCAGGTAGCGAAACTAGAACGTGCTTCGCTCAATGATCCAGTCAGAATAGAAGTCAGTTCGAAGTATCAAACTGTTGATAAACTGAAACAGCACTACATCTTCATCCCATATAAATACAAAGTAACTATTTCAGTTTTAAAACTCCAAATAAAGAAATCAGGCAACAATATATTGAAGCAATAAAACTAATAACACTATAATATTAAAAAAAAAAACATATGTTCTTCAAATTAATATTGTAGGAAGCATATCTTGTTTATGTATTAAATGAAATGGCCGGGCAAACAGCGATAGTGTTTTGTTCCACATGTGCATCTGCTTTAAGAACTGCGTTAATGCTGCGAAAACTTGGCTTTGGAGCTGTTCCTTTACATGGCCAAATGAGTCAGGTGAATTTCCACTAAATATTCTTTTCCATATCATTAGTTCGCTTTTTTTTGATTTTTTGAGTAAGAAACTCAAATTTAAAGTGTTTACTCCGGTGTTGCATCAAGACGTAATTATTTATAGGCAAAGCGACTGGGTTCATTGAACAAATTCAAAAGTAAAGCTTCCACAATTCTTGTTTGCACCGATGTTGCATCAAGAGGTAACTATTTTGAAGTAAAAATTTATAGTCCTATTCCCGCTCATATACACGTTTTCGATAAATATGCTGAGAGATTAAAAATAAGATGAAGGAGTATGTTTTGAAGTAATGATTTCCTCATTCTTTTCTGTTCTTTAAATTAATTTAACTAGTTGATTATTTAGTTTAAGTCATTACTCATTCATTTTTGCCAGATGTGCAGTTAACACTTTCCCTAGAAACTTTTGCAAATATTGTACATATTTTATTAGAAAACTATTTCACATAGCATTCACTTTCATTGATCATTTAATAATATTTGCATTCTTACTTTTTTCTCTATACGTAGTGTGTTTTCGAAACATTATTTCATGCAATGCATTATATTATGTTTCTCTCACAAGCATAACTTCCTGTATATCTGCACATACAACGTCGTATGTGCACGTTTACAGGACTTTAAGTTTTTCGAGTCTTTCATTGTTGTAATCTGGATTTTGCTGATGTATACAAAATTGTTAGATGCTCACTTTGTTTTTTGACCTTACTGAGAAAGAAGATAAATTTTAGGTCTTGATATACCACATGTTGATGTGGTGTTAAACTATGATGTTCCCATGCAGTCCAAGGATTATATTCATCGTGTTGGACGTACCGCTCGAGCTGGTCGATCCGGTGTTGCTGTAACGTTCGTTACGCAATACGACGTTGAAGTTCGTTATTCTGATCAATTTGATCCTAAATAATTCTTTTGATGCAGGCATGAGTTTGTGAGTAACAAAATTGTTCTTACTGATCTTAGACAGATTTGCTCTTTCTGTTAGCATTGTTAGTTTAATTTGTGTTAGATATTATTATTTTGAATTGTTTTTAAAATATGTTGTAT
Source organism: Cercopithifilaria johnstoni (assembly GCA_916381525.1). Classification (NCBI taxonomy): domain Eukaryota; kingdom Metazoa; phylum Nematoda; class Chromadorea; order Rhabditida; family Onchocercidae; genus Cercopithifilaria; species Cercopithifilaria johnstoni. The sequence continues at coordinate 121,651 of CAKAEH010000522.1, forward strand.
TCATTATTATTTTGTAAAAATGTCTTATCGTGCTATTCCTGATGGCATAATTCCAGATCGTACTTTTGGTTCTAATCATTTTGTTATTCAGGTTTATCAAAAGATCGAACGTTTGATTGGCAAAAAACTTCCTCTCTTCGAAACAGTAGAAAATGACGTGATGTTACTCACGGAAAGAGTTGAAGAAGCTCAGAAGTTGGCGAAACGGGTGTGTGTGCTCATCCAAATTTTGACAAATAATATAAATTTTGATACATACTTCATGCTCAAAATTCACTGTTTTCAAGCATTTCATTTAAGGAAATGAAGGAGATGGAGGAAAAAAGAGGTAAGAAAAGAAGACATTTTGACGATGACGATGATGAAGTGAACGATACAGAGGAAAATAATGCTTTCAGAAAAAAACTAAAGCGAAAGCAGAAGGGAACTCATAATGGAAAAAGGAAATTCTGATATTTTAAAGGACATTGTTGCTGTTAAAGTTTTTTCTCACTTATCAAGGTTACGTTTTTTGAGGAAGCTTATCTATCATTTTACAATTGTGGAATTCCAAATATCGTTTTTTTTTGTTATTTCTTATTGGTAAGGACTAATTATTGATCAACGCAGAGCACTTTTATTCCAGGAACTTTCATTTTACTTTTTCATTTCCGATCTTCATGCCTCATCCTTCATATATTGTATATTTTGTTTTTACTGATTTTTATTTATTGTTGCAAGTGAAACCAACAACAAGTTACATGAGTTTCGGAACTGTTCTCCAGTCATCAGGATAGTGCTGTCATCGAACTTAATGTGCTTTTCGGGAGAACCGAAATAATTTTATTAAATGAATTTTTGTATCTAAATAATAAAAGTACTGGTATTCGAAAATTGTTCTCATTTTATTGCTCACCTAATGCAAATTTATACCGTAAAGATTACTCTCAATGCGTCAAATTGTTTCAAATGTTGCGCTAATCTTTTATTCATTTAGCTTGCTTTGTGTCTTAAGGATATAATAAGATGCTTTGCTCTCCAGTAGCTGCAATTGTTAAGCACCTTTGATCACTAAGCTCTCTTTGTCTCCAAAAGGGCTTTAAATAGTGCGCCTTAATCCAATGAGCGACATTGTCAAAATCTATCAGAAGTAGTGTCGGCACTACCAAACTATCAAATAGTGATTGACTCTATTCTGATATTCTCCAATATTGTCTTATAACATCAAAGAATAAAACTCATCTTCCATAAGGAATAAACTTCACAACAATTTTTATCTGCAAACAACAAATTATTCAGATCAAAAACTTTCATGACAACAGGCAAATTAAATGAAATGATTTGATTTGGCATTGCAAACTGTTTTGGAAAACCATATGCGATTGTGGTCCGACATGTAGTTTCTCCTGTGCCGGAAAACGCATTTTGTCAATTGATCGAGCATTCGTGATATAGCTTAGAGATGAAATAAGCTATTCGGGAAAGTTTCGACTCAGAGAGCAATTAAGTCGAATTCAAAGAAAAACGAGGAGTATTATGATCATAATGCATTGAAAATCCTTTATAATAGACTTCTAATGCTAATGCTAATTTCAATCATTACTCAGATGCTACGTTTGATTGTTACAATTTTGAAATTATACAAATTTTTTCCCTTTCTGGATCGATAATTTTGAACAATATCGTGAAGAGGAACATAAGATGGATAGTTTAATGTACTAAGTGCTTGATCTAGATCATGATTGGATGTAAATTCACGAAGTGAATTGTATACATTGGAGTAAATGAAGCAATTCAACAATGCAACTGGAAGTGATGTGACAGAAGTGGTTGTTAGTACACATTCTTTGTAAAAATTTTTTTAAATCGGGCAAGCAGCATTAATCATATTGTCCGTTTCTTGTCCCGGAAAAAAATTTTAACAGTCAAATTATTAATCACATAATAATAATAATTCAGTAACGAAATGAAAATTTTGCCTGACAAAAAAATTGATGCTGAAATTTAAACGCGATACCTTTGTACCAATAACAATAATAGCTGCAAAAATAAAGAAGAGTATTTCTAATTAGAGTAATTCACACTTTAGCAACAATTATACCAATATGTACCAAAAGCAAAGTTCAGTGATTAATGATTTTCAAATCTCAACATTATTTATCTTCATCATTTGCATTTTCAATTTTGTTTCATTTATTTATAGAAAACGTTATCAAATATTTAAAATAATTGGAATCAAAAATAATACACCAAGCAAAAGATCTAATCAAAACATTTATTTATTCATTCAATTCTTCTCTTATTTCTTTGGAAAGAAAAAAAGATTCAAAATTCTGTGTTTTATTATATTTCTAATTTTCGTTAAATTTCATTTTTGAAGTGAAATGAAAATGGAAGAGATAGAATTTCAAAATGTCAATAAATCAATATGCAAAAGAAATGAAATATATTTCAAAATGTAAAATATATTTAAGCTCAATGAAGAGAGTTTTCTTTTCAAACTCAGAAATTTTATATATCAAAAAATCTTTCAAATGATAGAGAAATTTTAGAAGAATTTTTCCTTCCTATAGTTTACGACCTTTTTTTTAAGATATAGAAATTCCCATATAACCCATAGAATTTTTCCAATTATCTTTTCAATTTTCACTTACTAAAACTCTTACATTTCAATTCTTAGAAATTTTATTCACTGAAATTCATCATATCTTTCCAATTTTTGAATAATTTTTTTATATATTAATTTGTTATTTCTTCTAGTTTCAAACAAAAATGTAATCAAATAAAAAGAAAAATTAAGAGAAAAACTACATTGGAACTATGAGAAATACTAATATTGCAGCAATTAAACATTGAAGCATTTTGTGTAAGATATGTGTCTTTGTGGGAATGCCTTCTGAAGTGTCATCAACAACATTTGTCTTCTTTCATTTTCAACAGTTTTGTCCAAATGCTTTCGAAAATATCGACCGAAATGTCACTGAACCATTGTTATTATTATTATTATCTATTTTATTATCATCTATCTCATCTATTGCAATAAATGGCATTTTTAATAAGTTAGAATCTTTCCTTTTCCTTCCTTTTCTACAATCGATCTTTTTCTTGTCGTATCACATTTATTCCTCCTTCTTCTCCTCTCCCCCGGCTATCATATCCCGCATACCCCATGCTGGGAAAATTGCCACTTTTTATTAGTTGATGGAAAACTCGCAAGAATTAATTCATCGTTCTTTCGAATAACAATATTTCAACTTTTAGTTAGTCTCCTGTTTAATCCGTCAATAGCAGACTTTTTTGGTTACGAAAAAATGTAATAATGGAAGGGAATGGGAGTATTTCGGAAGTCGCGATATTTGACGTTCTTCTAGGACTCAAAATAGGAATTGACAAAGTGTGGTTTTTCACGACTTTTCCCTTTAAACAGTTTGATAATCTTTTTTGCTTTTGATTTTCGATATTTTTTCTTTTCTTCTTCATTATTATTATTATTTTCTTTTTAGAAAAATGCGATGTTTATAATGAAACAATTCTTTTTTTAGTCTAAAATTCATTTTTGATAATTGTTTTAACTGTTAAGTGCATAAGAAATTGCGTTTATCTATCATCCGCTGTATAAGAAAGGACTGAATTTTTTCTAAATTAAAAATTGAATCCTTCCCACAGAGGTATTTATTTCTTTTCGAAGTCAAATTTAGAAATTAAAAAAAACCTTCAATTCTGTTGTTACTAGGAAAAAACTCAATCTTCGACATGATTCAATTTTTTGTTCGCATGGGGTTTTTAGAACGCTCAGCACTCATTGACAACAAAGGCATCCGAGCAGTGGCTGTTTCAAATGATCTTTGAAATTGACCAAAACCATTTTGTTTGTTCTGTGATAAAAGTCATAATAGGACTTATTCTGCCAGATTATTGAACTGTTAAAGTACGATGTTTCCAGAATATGTAGCGATCGTTGCCGATCGACGGTGGAGTGATAAATCCAGTAAACTAAAATTGCCCACTCTTTAAAGTTTCGAGGAATTTTATCATTTCTTTGTTTACAAATGAAGGTTAATGATAGTCACCAAGTGTTCCGATATTACCAACAGCTTAACAATTAATAACGTATAACATTACAATCTAAGTTTCTTTCCCAAAAGTCAAAATAACTTGTTAATAATTGAGTTAATTTTAAATATAATGTAGAACAACTGGCGCAAATACTTCGACTGTTAAAATGAATAATGGATCGAAGATACACTTCTTTCACAATAAAGAAATACAAACTTTTTTCTATCGCTGAAGAAAAAATCATTAATTTCTAAGAACTTTGAGGATTTTCTTAAACCAGAATTTTCAAGTTTGAAAAAAGAAGAGTATCCAAAAACAACGCCCTTGAAAAATTTAATTTTGAATATTGTAAAAAATTTAAATATTTCAAAGTCAAAAATGAAAATAATTAACTCCTTACTGCGATCAGTTGACTGTTTTCATTTTGGTGGTATTTATACAACTGCATCTAGAGAACCGGAAAGAACATGCATCACGAAACGCTAGTAAAAATAAAAAGCAAAAATTATGAAAAATCCCAAATATCACGACTTCTGCCGTGTTCGGGATCTCATGATCAAGTGTCAAGAAGAAATGCTTGATAAAATGGAGCTAACTTTATGAAAAATCAGAAATTCGGCAAATTATACTGAAGTGAATTTCAGGACTAGATTATCACACTTCCGAAATCTAGCTCTAATTCAAGAAATGCAATGACTGGAACCCACTGACTCAAATCCCATTATCCAACAACCCAAATAACAAACTTAAACTGGAAGGCTCTCAAAGAATGATAAAATGATGCAGAACTATGAGAAAATGAAAATGCTATCACTCTTCTTACTCTCTCCAAGTTTCGTGCTATTTTCCTAAATTTCATGGGAACTGTATATGGCACTTTCAGATGTTTCCCTAGTATGCTATCATTTCTTGTACTCTCTCCCAGCCTTATGCTATTTCCTGGAAATAATTTTTTTCATTTGATGTTTTATGGATGCGCTCGTTGTATTGCCCTCTTTTCGAGCAATCGAGTGTGTGGTAGTATGTGTGGGGGAGAGATGGAAGGAGGTCTTCCGCGGGGATTTCCTGTAATCTTACATAGGGCAGGTTTGATGTATTACTTGGTTTACACAAAAGTTTATCGGCAAAATTCACTTAAATTCCGAAAAACTTTCGAAAGTGTTCCTTTTATTGCCATTTCTGCTAGAACTTTCATTCAGTTTATCGAATTATTTCCATTATCAGATCTTTCACTTGAAATATCACTTTTATCAGAGCCACTATCTAAGATATCATCCTTCTCAAAACTCTTATTTCATGTCACACTCTTACTCGATATTTTAATCTTTCTTTTTTTTCCTTTAGGGTAAAGCTCATTAATTCGAAATAAAAATTGCAGGAAGTCATGGATGATGCTTCTGTTAACAAGACTAATTATACGTTAGCCCATCTGATGCCGAAAGTTGAAACACAGCAGGTTGATTTTATATTAAAATTTGATAGTCTTATAAAAATGAAAGGGCTATAATTGTTACTTTTATTTGCTCCGTTTGATTATAAGCTATTTGAAATATTGTTACATTAATCTTCGGCATATCTGTCATTAGGTTTTCATGTTAATCAATGATGTCAAGAGATGAGATGACAAGAGCGTCTGATTCCAGTCAGATCGCTGATCATTCTTTATACCCGTACGTTACTTATCGGAATGATGCTTATATTTTCATCGAACGTTAATTCATTCCGTTTATAACTATGTCTTTGATGGTCGTTTTCATCCCATTGCTATGAAGAGTTTTCCCTACCACTCGTGATATTAATGAATAGAGGACTTTACAACCGTTCCATTGTTAACTGGAAAGCCTTTCAGAATAAGAGGAAGTTAATCCTATCAATCATTCAGAGTAGAGGAAAATTAATCTTACTTCGGAGATTGTTTAAACGAATTTGAAATGTATAAAATAGCGCCTTAAACATATTAAATCTTCATTTTTTTGCACACGCTTATTTGACCTTATCATCCTATCGTCATATGTGCGTTAACGAATAAGTATTAGTGGATCTGGTCTTCTAAGCTAAAAAACTATGTGGCCACTTCGTCGAGGGGGTGGCCCACGCCGTGGCGACCTCGGATCCGGTCCATATAATGGACGACCACCTGGACCCCGTGGACCTACACCTCGAGTTAATTCAACTCGGATGCGGCATCCATCAA
>CAKAEH010000533.1:0-127863 GCA_916381525.1 Cercopithifilaria johnstoni
CAGTTCAGGTATTTAGAAGTGTATTAAAAGAAGTTTGTTAAAGGTTATTGGCGAGGACACGTTGCTAGAAATATGTGGACGCTGGGAAACGCCCATGCTCAGTATAGTATCGTGCACCGTGAACACACCAACTCTGCAACCATACATTTTTCGTACTTACGGACATCCCAGCGGAAGTGAAAGCCACTACCGTGGAGGGTGCAATCATAAAGTTTGGGAGGCTTTGCAAGCTTCTGCTGCTGCTCCAGGCTATTTTCAAGAAGTGAGTATACCTTTCATTCAACCATCTGTTACATGGTGAGATTTATAACTGTGATAGTGTTAATCTGATTTTTTGTATTCAAGCCTCATAAACCTTTTTATTTCTTCGAATATTGGCTTTCATTGCAGAATCTTGCTGTGTTTGATATATTTCCTGTAAATATTATCAAAATAAATATCTAGATAAGGCAGATAGGCGCTTCAGCCAGAAATTTGCCCAACTTTGCTGTAAAAGTAGTGCTATGCGGATAAAAGCGAGATTCCAGATCAACTTTTTGCAGGTTTCACTCGGGCCACTATTGTATCAAGATGGCGGTGTACTTACTAATAATCCTACAGCTTTAGCGGTTCATGAGGCACGCATGCTTTGGCCACGTGAACGAATACAATGCGTTGTTTCTGTCGGTAATGGAAAAACCGTCTCAGAAGTCGAGCTGAATGGCGTAAAGTTCGCTATAAACTCTCGTTTAATTTATTGGGATAATTACATGATGTCCCACCTGTACAAAAAAATATGTCGTTTGTATTACAATATTGGCGCAATACTCATAATATCATCGTCTAGCGTTGTGTGTGTGTTAGAGCGAATTCTGTTGAGGATGCTTGCTTTAATGATTTTTGTTTGAGGCTGTCTACACGTCTTCAAGAAAAAATCCTGCGGATTATTGATTCTGCGACGGACACTGAACTTGTCGACCTATGCATGCGTGATACTTTGTCGAAGGGATCTTATATACGTTTTAATCCCTGCACCAGCTACCCCTATTCTTTGGATGAAACCGACCCGAAAAAGTTCGCAATTAACTAACTACAATAAGGAGCGATATATGAAGAGGAGCCTCATTTGTGGTAGAAGAGTACTGCTTGAGTTTAGCGTCTCACCACACCGTAGGAAAAACTGCACTAAACAGGTAATCATGCAAGGTCTTCACATCTTTGTATTATTCAGGTTGGAACAGATGAGTCAGGATGCACAACTGTATATTTCACGAAACCAGACCAAGTTTGAGGCTACAGCAAAGGTTCTCCTGGCTAAACCATCATTGAAACAGCGCTTTATTCGGAATTGGAACAATTTGATAATCCAGTGAAATGTATGGCGATTAATAAATAAAAATTCTTATGCCAAGCACTGAAGTGTATTTGGAATGAAAGTGCAAAATTGAAAGGGTATGTAAGAGGCTCCCTTGGTGCCGTTAATTATTTGTAGCTTGTTTATTCTTAATCACTTTTCTGCGCAGCGTATACGTCAACTATTAAATTATAACATATAGGCTGTATAAGTCATTTTCCAAAGCTGGTAGTTTATGAAATACACACTGCAATAGATAAAATTTTTGAAGCATTCGCTAAGAGAATCAATCCTATGGTACGAAATGATTTCACAGGGAATCCCATTCGTCGCTAACAGCCCGCACGAGAAAAACTCCACCAGCGAAAACCACCAAACCTTTACACATATTCCTACAAGAATTTTGAAATAAGATTTCTAGCCAAAGTACATTAGTCAGAATAGAGAGCCAATCACAAGTCCTATATTGATTCAAATGGAAAAACCAATATGAAAATTTCCATCAAAACATATGACAATTCACATAGGGACGGCATACAAATTTTATTGCCCCGATAATTTGAATTTACTTCTCATCAGTAAAATTGTGTCCCTTGTCGCTAGTTAGAAAATGTTGAAATTTAAGCGCAATTACCAGTAAAATGGATTATGATAAATCCATGAAAAATGTCCTCCTGGATGTGGTGATGCTTGTACGCGGATCATTATATATAATTAATATACTCTGAAAAAGGTAATACATAACAGACAGTACCACATAACAATAAAACGAGACAAACCCAACAACACACTTCCTGAATAAGTGATAGCGTTATCCTTTTAAAACTGAATAGAAGTATGAGTATCAGCCATTCCCTCACTAACATATGTTGAATTTACTATCAATCTCTAAAAAGCGGCGATCGTTTCAATACATCAATCCTAAGCATGCATGCTAATTTCGGGAACGTGATTGCCAATCTCACATCCAGCATCACCGCATATCTTCTTTCCCAGATGAATGATAAAGGAAAAGCTTCAATGGAGTTTTTGAGTAACTTGTGGAAAAATACCAAGTATTCTATTAAAACAGCTCATAAGACGAGGTTTTATAACTTAAATACATAAATTCATACAAAATAAAGATATATAAAACAACAAAACTGCAAAAAAAAAATCCAGTACTACGTTTTTCGAAGCCACATGAGAACAAACAAACATGAGAAGCAAATACATAAGAGAAATCGCAATGGAAAACACATTATTACCATAGGTATGAAGTGACCAAAGTGCAAAGGGAAGTGTTTGAAGTGAAAGGATGATAATAAACGGACAGAAGTTGGAAGGAAGTACAATGATTTCAAAAAACGTTTGGTCAAACAAAACAACAAACAATTCAGAATAAAGTGAAGCGCGAGAAAAAGGTTCAAGAGAAATCAACAAAGTGAAGCGCAAAAATAGGTTCGAAAGAGAAACCGAAAGCCATAATATCAGCTCAAAGTTGTTACGAAACAGATCAATATATGTCCTTCCTTGGGGATTTAAAAGACTTTGAATCAAATGACAGGAGTTAAACAAATGAAGTAGATATAAGAGTAGATATAGATGAAAATATCCACGAACATGAAGGTATTAGGCATCAAAGTTAAATTCCAGACTTATATTTTCTCCAGTTTTTATAAAATGTATAAACCAAAATCAGTAATTCAATTATATCATATATCCATGAAACCTAAGAATATGAACCAATTCAAAACCTCGCATTTAAGCAGAAATCGTGCATTCAAAGCATACTACAATGAATCAATCATATGATATACTTAAAGAAGTAAGCTCTTGCGTCGACTTGAGCGAGTATTCCGATAACTCGTACGATCTGACATTGCAGAATCCTTGACCAGTCGGACTCCAGGAACTGACATAACAGATTCGCAATCAGAGAGTTCAAAAATTGCCCTTGGTAAACACTGTAAGAATGAATGTTGTAATGCATCCGCTGCTGACAACCGTTTCCGACCTTCATACTGAAATATCCAAACTATTTTTAAACCGGGAAGACAAAAATTTCATATATATTAAAAATTAAAAAAAAAAAGCAGGCCTTTTATATCATGCTATGATTTGAGAATGCACACTGTACCTGGAGCAAACGATGCAAGAGATCATTCGCATGCTGATCAATTCTAGGACATGTAATCTGCAGATTGTTGGGACGATAATGGGGAAATCTACACAAGCGAAATGTGGTTGAGTTACATATCTGAGGATGACTAGATGATGATGGAGTGCCGAGCATGTGGAATATCAAGAGAAGTTGCTCTTCAACGACAGAACCAGGAAATAGCGCATACCCTGTAAAAACTTACTCCAAATAGCTGATACCGTTTTGTCCGAAATTTATTTCAATGCATATCAATCAAATTTATTAGATTTTACTACATGATAAATCTCAGCATAAATAAAATTGTATAAAAAACAAAGACAAACCAGTAATCATTTCGAAAAGAATGCAACCAACACCCCACATATCGATGTGGGTTGAGTAGTCCGTGGAACCCAGCAAAACGTCAGGTGGACGATACCACAGTGTCACAACCTAAATTAGCTACGAGATTCAAAGTACACTTCCAAAATAGACAACACCGCGAAGGGATAAGTGTTATGTGACTAATGTCTTGCAATGAGATGCGGAATACAACAGACAGAACATTCTGAATGGAAGAAAACTATCCAAAATAGAGAAATGGGAAACCGGCTCCCATCATGTAAAGACATGGATGGATATTAAGAGTGGTGCGCTGCACATTACAATTTTGATACAGCCATTTTTTCGCATGTTTTCAAAATTCAGAAAAAACATACCTCATTTGAATATGTTTTCGTAGGTATTGACTTCGCCCGTGCCAAACCAAAGTCAGCAAGTTTCAGTTCACCTTTTTCGTTAATAAGTAAATTTTGCGGCTTCAAATCCCGATGTAAAATTCGTCGTTGATGACAATAATTTAGTCCTCGTAATAACTGCACTAAGAATAACTGGAAATACAACTGATTAAGAATAATGTGATGTCCATACTGCTAAGTATTAACCGACCAGTCTACGTGAAATCGTTCAACTAACAAACCTTTTTAACATAAATAAGAATCTCAATAGCAAAAAAAGAATGTACCCGGACGTTCCTCATCGATATGACATCCTGGCAGTCATCAAGATACTGCTTTAAATCACGGTCAACATATTCGAAGACAAGAGTGAGTATTCTTTCTGTGTGAATTATGTCATGCAATGTGACGATATTCGCATGGCGTAAATCCCTCAGTATAGAAACTTCCCTGATCGCTGTACAAGGTGCTCCTTCTTCCAGCTCCAAACGTATTTCCTGCAAGGTGGCTTCTGACATCTATAAAATCTGTTAAAAAAATGGAAAAAATTTAAAGAATTTAGTTTCTACTTTGCTTGAAAAATGAGAAGCAAACTAATTAAAATCAACCAGTAACAAAATGTTACCTTGAGAGCGACGAATTTTTCTGTCAATCGCGATCGTCCTTTATAAACTGTGGCATATGTTCCTTCTCCTAGCTTCTCCAATTTTTCATATGTTTCAAGTTTGCCGAAACCAATTTCACTCTAAAGTACAATAAAAAAAAATGAAATCGAAATGAAAAAGTCGACAAAATGGTAGTTAAATTGAGATAAGAACAATAATAATAATTCGATTATTTCTCTTCAAAATGAAAAATAGTTATAAAAAATACCAGAGATGCACGACGACTCTTTCTCGTTAAGGGTTGATCTAATGTTGGTGTGCGGTTCAGTTTCTCGATCACACTTAACGGAAGCCTTAGATCGGCGGGAAGTGATAAACGTTTCTGAATATCCTGCTGTAATAAAACATACCATACCATTACCAAAAACATTTCTAACGCTGACTTCAGTAAAAAGAAAGAACACCAATACAGTAAGGATAAGCAGACGATATGAACATATTTCTTATCATTTCTACACTTGTTTTGAAAGAAAGGGAGAAGGGTTACAACTATTCCTAATGATTACTGTTTTGGAGCGAATGGCAATAGTATAGTCCCCACAGGGTTGAAGGTAGTCTCCATGACGATGAAGTAATCCTTGTGAATGCGAAACTGAATTCACGTATTGTACAATAAAGATGAAAGCATGGGGAAGGAAGGACAATCATTCACCTTCTCACCCCACTGTTGGTTCACTTTCTACCAAATGGAAACAAAAGGGATTACGTTGCTTTCATATTTGGGAAGGGGCACTGCTCGATATTTCATCCTCCAATTTGATTTCACTATTTGCTACTCTCCATTTTGTCCGTTTGTATTTGACCCATTACCATTTATTGCTTTTTTTTTATCGTTTTATATCCACCTGCTCTCCGCCATTTATTTTAGTAGAAGTTATTAACAGCGTTACCGGTTCACAAGACCCGTTGCAAGTCGTTAGCTTCGAGTCACTATATGTAGTAACACAACAGTAATTTTATCTTGAAATCTGAATACCTCGTTCCAACGACGTGTTGGTTTCTGACGCATTTTAACATTAATGACATGACGATCAGACTGACTTGCACATTGATCGCTGCTACAAGGCGAAACCTCAATGCTTTCACCATCAGAACCAAGCGCTTTCGTTTCATCAACAACAGCTGCAAAAAAAGCAGTTTAGAAGCATAAAGAATGCGCCTAGCGAATTTTTAACATAATTAAATTCTTTATAATTTAAAACCTTGACATACATATCCAGTACGACATTCAGATTTAATAACTATAAATTAACTTTTATATGAAAGTCCAAATTCTACCTAATTTCTAATTCCTCCCAGACTTCCAGTCGTCTCCATAAAATAAACCTTTCTATACCTGTCACAGTACATCTTCGATACGTCCAACGGACATACTCTTAAAAAACACTCAGTGGCAACGTTATTTTGCTTAAAGCAACATAAGTCAATCATTCGAACAGAGAAAATAATTCTGCTTATAAATACCAATCCTAAATCTTCGTCCAGAAGTGGTATCTTCATAAGAAAGTAAAATGACTACGTGGACATGCAAAAACACTCACAGAGCGAAATGGATGGCCTTAAAACAATTTGCCGCCTCATGGCGGAACGCCGTTTACGTAACAGAAAGAAGTGAATCCACGAAGCAAAAGTATTTGGAATTGGTGTTTGAGACGGGAGTGGCGAAAGCATGTCGGTCTCATCACAAAAACTGTGGAATGTAGCAGATTTGGACAATTCAGAAGCCATTACAAACAAATTAGAAAATTGAGAGTGGATGCAAATGAGACTGGAGACGGGATCAAGTGATACACACATACACAACGCGAAGAGAAGTGTGACAAAAAGAAGTTAATCAAGCGTTCTCTGTCTTTCCAAGATATCTTCTCAAGCAGACTTTACAATATTTCTTAGCATCACATGCTGACGACAGCGTGAGCGACGTCGGTCTGCCGCATTTCGGTTTATGACTCTCTCTAACTCGATCAATTCGTCCAAGCTGGCTTAAGCAAAGGCCTCTTTTTTCAAATGCAATTGCCTAAACACACTTCCACTACCATTGTTGAACAAACTGTTACTCTTATTCCTCCAAAACCTTTCACAAATTTAACTTCCATGTCATGAGGGACGAAATGAAAAAGTCTTAAAAAAATAAAAGATCAATGACTACGAAACGAATGTGGATTTCACGAGTTTCTGTGTTCGAAATTCGATGCTCACCACAACAGTGCTCATTATTCTTCACCTTTCGCACCCTCCTTCCTTTACCCAAATTTTCTTCACTCGGTCCTATCCACCGGTATTTCCACACTGCTGAAATATTTCTAATTATAGACTGGCACATTTCACTTATAAATACTTCACTTTTCAAGATTGAAGACCACTACTGTTGTCACCTGTCACCAGAGCTGGAAAATTTGAATACAAAAAGGATGTGCGTCACCGTATATTAATATTAAGCCTCGAGAAAATCATACTTTGTATGTCAGTCATCGCAAACTACTATTAAGATGCTATGAGTCACCTCAACGATTGTGAAAAATTAATAGGTCGAAGGGAATCAATAGTGTTGAATTTCACTTCTTCACTTACATTTAAAAAAATAAGGACTTTTGGAAATATGCTTTCCACAAATATTTGATGACCTTATCATTTACTGAAGAAGATTCACTAAAAAAGATGAGAACGTATTCTTAAAATGCATTTTCGAACAAGTTTTGACAAAATAGAGATCTCGCACAAGTAAAACACCTCTTGTAATAATCTGCTAACACTTCTGCCGACTGTTTCTAAATTTATTTCGGAAATAACCGACACAAGATGTCTGATACTGTCATAAGACAAAATCTCGGACAGCGCAAATTTGGCTGTTTGAATCATTTTCTCAAATTCTTCATTACCAACTCAGTTATATTGATCAGTTTTTAAATGACATTTGCCCCTGTATGATATCAAAATTAGGTTGCAAGTTTCCGAAACTAATCCTCGAATGAAAGATTATCTGACAGAAGTGGACATCACATTTCAAAGAAGAGGAAACTTCTTGATTTACATAAAGTTGAATGGAAAGAAGTACGAATGAAAAAGTGCTAAATATTCACACAGAATTGAATGATGTCATTTGAAATTGCAAAGATGTGAAATCAACGCGTTTCCAGATGTTAAATATTTCATGGAAATGAACTTCTTGTTCACAACTGCAGTAGTTAAACTATCCTGTTTACTGTAGTAATTGGTCAGGATATTATCAGTGTTACAAATCTAACCATAATAAAAATGATCAAAGATCCATCCGTGGAGGATCATACCATACAAAATTTTCTGTAAAACAATACAAAACTACTCGATTTACACAATGTACCCTTCAAATGATAGAATTCATAAACATAAATAACCGGTTAGTAAAAGCTTCTAAAAGTTCGTAAAGGAAATTTCTTTTCTTTTGTGGTGACAAATGTCTTGACAAAATTCTAAAAACTAAACAAAATTTCATCTTCAATAGTATGAAAATCAAGCTGCCTTTGATTCATACTTACAAGGTTGTCTGGAAAACAGAGAACACTGATGCTGGGTTGGCGAGTATGCTTTCAGATTCTTGGGATAGTCTGGGCAAAAATGTCGTGACATTGGTACAGGAAGGCGATTGTGTTTCATATAAAAAACAGGAAGTGGAACTTTAGGTATGATTGCCGGCGGGACATCGCATTCTTCAATAATTACTCCGTCTGCCGCTAAACGTTCTGCCAGCTCATTCATCGAATCCGATAGGCGCCAATTTCTGGAACTTATGAACATACATCAAATCAAAAACGACACTACTACAACTTCTCTGTAATGTATGAGAATTCTCATTTCAAAGAAGCTTCTAATTAGCGCTTCCTTGTTTTAGAGAATCGAAATTACTTTGCTATTCCATAGACTTTAATTTTAAAAACTTATTAATGAAATGTAAGAAAAATATATTGCACAGGAAAGACATAACAAAATCATCGTTATGAAATCCTTCAATCTTAACTATACGAATAAAAAGACTAGTTTTGGAGTTCGAACAGTATCAATATGTAAGGCCTACCTAACTGGTGAAGTTGAAGGTGTGTCGCTTCCACGGAATACAGCATTGATGCGTCTTTTCAACTTCTTCATGAGAACTACTGATGTTAATAACAACAACGAGAATAAAATACCGAATCGCGCACACCTCACTACCCTAAAGGATCCTTCCACGTGGTACGCGAACCTCTACACAACGACACTTCACTTCCCAGCATTCAATTTCACATATTTAACGCGGCCATCGAGCGACAATTCACGACAACTGGGTAAAGTTTAGTAATTGTGGGGAGGTGTGGTTTACCCATTATCTGAGCGTAGACGCATCTGATCAAATCATATGACGATGTATGATCGCGCTACTGAGCGATTGAGGGGTCATACAAGGGGCTTATCAGATATAATCACACATTTAATAGTGTAACTTAGCAATAATACGTTGTGCCTTTTTTCCAAATATTTAATATTTTTTTCTAAAACGTTTATAATGGCGGAATCATCGAGCGACAATTCACGGCAACTGGGTAAAGTTTAATAATTGTGAGTTTACTGTCCATTATCTGAGCGTAGACGCATCTTAAGATCAAGCTATATCAGTTTGATGAAATTAAACTGTCATCCACTGTGTGAGTGAAGGCTAAAGTATCGGTGAGAAATAAGGGGATCAAAGTTACGATGACAAGTTTGTAAGATCAAGCTATCAGCTTGATTTATTTTTGAAACGAAAAGAAGAGAAAAACAGCCATATTAGGCTTTCTTAGAAAAATACAGGTTTAAGATGGAGGGAGAAAGGAATAGAGGTTCTTGGGGTTGGAGTCAATAAGCTTCACTTTCTATTCCAAGAACATTTCTAAGAACTTTTAAGTGGCATTCCCTAATATATATATATATGTAATTTCAGATTTCTTTAGTGAAAAAAGGTTTTTTTCAATTACTATTGTTTACTATTCTGATAACACTTACTTGTTCATTTTTAAAGAAATCAGACGGTAAGTATAGTTAGGAAATTGACAAATAAAAAAAAGTATAAGGTATGCAGTATATTTTTTTGTTACAGTTTTGATAACACTGTTTATTTCCGAAGAAATCAGACTGCAAGTACAGTTAATAAATTAACAAAGTATGTAATATTTGTTATAATATATTTTAGCAAATGAAATTAATGGCGTGAAGTAATTTTACTGATTACTGCGAGAAAATTTATGAATGTTTAATAAAACTTTAACTTATATTACATGCTATACCGATTTTTACCAATGCTGTGCAGGAAAATGATCCTATTGTTGGTAGTGAATTGTAACCATATCACACTGATGTTTTCTTTAAATATTAAACAAAGAGTTTGAATAAAAGATTACATTATACTAACAATCACGTCCGGAAAACCTTTCCTCAAACATATGCAGAAAATGGTGCTCTATTTGATATTATTTGTTTGGATGATTCTCACTGGTAACATCAAACAACCGGATGTTATTATGAGTTATTTTAAGTATTATGAGTTATTTTCAATATATTTGTAATGCAGGTTAGATGAAAAAAGAACGGCAAATATATTGTTTTTTTAAGTGTCTTCATAGGCTCGACTATCTTGGAAACTTTAAGGTAAAAATAAAGCAAAAAAATTTTTGCTATCAATTAATATATCATTAATAGTATTGCTTTGTATTTAATATAAATATTAGTTGACAGCACCGTTGAACAAACCTACATCATCAGATTGAATAAGTGATATATTAATTGATATATTAACACATTTAAGTTTTTACTTTACATTCTTATTGACAAGCTGGAAAAACTATAGCAAAGAATAACATAGAAATAATATGTAATAAAAGGTAAAAATTATGGGCAGAAGTTATTACTGCATGAATTCCTAAGCTGCATGAAAACCTTTATTTCCAAATCAAAAATTAGCAGAAATCAAGACTCATGATTATATGTACAATGCAGTGGAGGCGGATTGTCTGATGTTATGAATATAGTTCTTCCGCACTAGAACGAGAACGGAGGATAATGAGAAGATAAGAGAAGATAAAAAAAAGGATTTGCAACAGATAGGCGCTGCCAGAAAGTGAATCATAAAATAATAAAGGCAATTGTGATTAGATCGCAAATCGAGTTATGGCAGTCGGTTGACTGCACAATGGTGTTTGATATCGGAGTGGAGTGAAAACGGAATGTCGAAATTGATGTGACTTCTTGGTGGTGGATTCAATTCGGTTCAACTCAATTCTTTACCTGAC
The DNA here is from genome assembly GCA_916381525.1 of Cercopithifilaria johnstoni. Classification (NCBI taxonomy): domain Eukaryota; kingdom Metazoa; phylum Nematoda; class Chromadorea; order Rhabditida; family Onchocercidae; genus Cercopithifilaria; species Cercopithifilaria johnstoni. The sequence goes on from CAKAEH010000533.1 coordinate 11,133, forward strand.
AGCCTTTATAATTTAGGCAGTTTCTTTCACTATGAAGATGCGCAAAACGGGCAGAGAAGGGCGTGGTGACAGCGGCTGGGTCACCAAAGTGGATGAACCATCAGCGGTCGGGTTCCCGGTCAAATCATCTTAACCGTCACCGTCACCACTACTGCTCATTTAAGATAGTAATTTCACCATTCAGCCCTTCACAAACATTAGCGTGAAGAATATTTCTCGAAGAAAGAAACGATGTTTGCAATTCAGTTAACGATACACATTGAAACAAAGATTTTTAAACGAACACAAAATTCTCTTAATTCAGTGCCACAATCAACCTGAGTTAAGCCAGATCTGAATCACATGTCAGATCAAATTTAAGAGAAGCGAAGTGAGCTTGATTTTATTTTACAGTTATTTTTTTCTTCTAATGTGCAGTTTTGTTTGGGCTAAACATATAGTTGGCATGCAACAACTTGCTACAGAACTATTAAGAATAGATTTTGGCATCAATGATTTAATCTTCGCGGTTGTGGCGGGAATGACTCACATTGTTAATAATATAGTTCAAGAAAGCCTTGAGATTTATGTTTGCTTTACAACTGACAGATGTGAATGTAGTGGAATTAAAACGGCAAAGATATGGATTGCAGTTTATTCAGTTTTTTCTTTCTCCTGATTTCTCTTCACAAATAAGTATGAAAATAAGCAGTAAATATCAAATACAAGCGGTCGCAATGTGTTTTAGAAAATTGCTAATACCTCCCTCCCACACTAATGTTTATATTGCGGTTCTTTTCTATTGACCTTTCCAATCACCACCGAGAAATCTGCTTCCCTAGGTTATTTTCATGAAGTGCTAGTTTATCACCATGTTCTCAATTATTTTTAAAAACATTTATTCAAATAATTTGTTCAGGAAATGCAACTTACGTGATTCCTCACAGAGTAAAAATTTTGTAGAGAGTGTAAATAAATGATTTTATCACTTTACTTTATGAAATATGTGAAAGACATATAACGAATGTTAGCAATTAAATCATGCACAAGTAATTCGGAGAAGTTTTGAAAGAATATTTTAATAAAAATCGTAACCAAATGCCTAAAATTGCGATGGCTTAAAATATCAGATGGAATATTTTCGAAGAGGTAAGGTTTATAAGCCTAATTTTGAAAAGGCTTAATATGAGCAAAAAGCAATGTACAAAAACATATACAAAAAGCAATGTGTAAGATCATAAAATTAAAATAACAATCACGTAATCTAGCGAAAATACGTATTGAAAACAAAACTAAGAATATAATGAACAGAGAATGGAAGACAGAAAAAACAATGAAACCAAATGAATAAAAAAAGTTTATCATTGAATATTTACAACCTTTTAACATGTAATGCTAATGAGACTATGCTTTGTGCTATGCTGTAAAAAACATATCCAAAAACAGTCTCGTTATAATATGAGAATCTATGTTATCATCAGCAATGCGATTAAAAAAGAATCATTTAAATATAGATCTGTCGTAACAGAAAATCAGAACAATTCATATATCTAAAAAATTTATGAGTAAACGTAAAAATATTATGATTCCTGTTACAAACGGTAAGCAATATTACGAGAAAGCAGTGCTTAGTTAAACAATCGCGTAAAGAGTGACGATTTAAATCAATGAAAAGATGTATCCAACACCTAAATGTAATGTTTAATATTATCTCAAAATACGATGAAGTAGAATGAAATGGAACTAACGTTCCAATAAACGGAAATCTTTAGTTGGTAGAGTTTCTTAAATTTATCACAAATATACTTTATTTGCTGTTTGATTGAGCTGTTGTTTCGAATTTTGTTTTTGTTGCTTTACAATAAGCTTTGAAATCACTTATATTGTCAAAGACGCATAATTTTGCTCCACATGTGATCTATTCTTTCACTTATTTTAGTGAGCTCACCACGAGAAAACCAATATCGATATATGAAAGTGAAAAAGAACAGTTTTGTCCAACTTTTAACCGTGATATGCTTAAATTTTTTAGTAATGAAGGAAAATGCTAATGGCTTTGTTATTGGTTCTTAATCAGTCCCACTGGTGACAGTTTATAATCAATAAAAATCAGTAAATTACAGTGATAACGAAAAAAAATAGCTTTTTAGTATCTTTATGGAGTACAGACAACACCAATATTAACGTTACAGTATTAGAAGATCCATGTAACGCCGTGAACAAAACTAAAAACTTAGTAAACAAAAAAAAACTACAAGAGTTATATTGAAATTAAAAGATGCTTTTTTTTCTTATGACAAAGAATTAAAAAAGAAGTCCCCAATTCTAGTCTCCAGAAAGTGCCATGTAGACTCTGAATCTTCAGGTTTTGAAACGATAGAATTTTTAATTGAATATAATCAGCAAGGTCAGATTCTATTTAACGAAGCAAAATGATCATCGAATTCAATTGTTTTGCATTAAATAGCCGATAACATACACAGCGCTTCTTGTCAGTAAGAGAAAAATGAACAAAAATGTGAAAAGCAGTTAAGCAAAGGGACACATATTCATAGATTCATTGACAAAAAGTATATTGTTGTAGTGTATCGTTTAAAAATGAAAAATGACCTGATTTTATCATTACGAGACAAAATGGAAAATATTCTTCTAAATTTTCTAAATATAGAAATCCCGGGTGTACTTGGATTCAGTTCGCAGAACGAATAACGTAAAGAGCGGCAATTAATGACCGAAGTTTGCAAATATTTTTTTTTTTAAATTTTTACCGAAGTTTATTTAGAGAAGTGTAGTAGATTGATAAAGATTTGCAAAACAGATAAGACTAATGAATTTATGTTCAAAACAATTCGGAGGATTCTTTGTATGAATATTCAGAGCAGAAATGAAACTATATCGGATGCTGTGATATAAATAGAGAAGTGAAGAGCTGGTTCAAATTTGTCTTGTTCTGTGAGATGGATGATTTCTGATAGCAGCACAAAAAAAGGTGATGTGAAGACTAATTATCATAATTTCGTTCTTTTTCTTCTCTTCTCTTCTCATTCTCATTAATTTTTCCGAGGTTAATTCAAAGGAAACTTTTGACAAATTCAAAGGGTTAAGAAGCACTAGGAAGTCCCTATTAACTCAAATATCCTTCTTTGTAAAAATAGTAAATTTTGCTCTTTAAATAGACTTTTTCTTCACATCTGTTTTTTTCCTTGTTGTATCCTGCCTATCTTTTTTCTTAATTCCTCCCAATTTCCCTTCTTTTTTCCGTTGTTTGTTTGACACAATCAAAGTTCATTGCTTGCTTGCTTAGATAATCTTTTAATTACTACTATATTTCTTTTTCCAACTTTTTTATAGTTAGTAGCACTACAGAAGTGATAGAAACTGTATTTTGAAATCAGCAGCCGTTTCATTTCATTTTATGAAGATATGTTTGACTTTATGAAAAATGTGTTCAAAACAGAAATCTCAATCCAAATAGTTTTGGCATACTTCTGATATTGTTGTGGTTCATCTTATCCACTTCTCAGTTGTTTTTGTTGGATTTACGCTCTAAAAAACTGAATCTGGAAAAATACTACATCGATGATCCGAAGTTGGAATATGGCTGCGAAAGTGGAGTTTAAAGAAAAGGAATTCTAGTAATTCTAGTAATATCTTGACTATTTATAATAAATTTTTCGCTTTTGCAACTCTCTTGCACTTCAGTTCACTCCAATAATTTCGATTTTTATACAATTTTAAAATCAGGTGAAGTATAAGAAATTCAACGGAGACTTATTCAATTGTAGTTAATTTTAGCCTATCCCAATATTTATTTCTGTTCATTTAAATCCACCGAACTAGATGTGAAATATGACGGTTCCAACGCCCATTCATCATTAAAATTTTTTTGATAGCAATGAGTCAATTTTGATTGTAACTCTACCCTAGAAAAAAAACCTTAAGAGCAGGACGATTACCTCAATTTGTTTAAAAAACTGTGGAACAAAACTGAGTGCATTGTATTCATAAATGATCCTATGTGATCGTAGTTCCAAATATTGAACTTTCTTAGCATATATATACCCATACAAAAATTTGGTATTCCATATAGAAATTTAAGCTAAATTCCATTACGTGCTTTATGGCATATATTTTGTTTCGATGTATTAATACTACATTAAAAATCAAGATTATTTAGCCGTGTGTTCGAGTACAGTAAAATGCTGTTCAACCCAGTATCAACTGACTTCAGCTTAATTCCTGTAAAAGAAAAAAAGTATTCTTCAGTTATTTCAAATTGCTATCTTACAGTGCATTAAGGATTTTTTCAAAATTCCTAGTTTGTTGTACATTGAGTTCTGAATACAACCGGTAGAGTTCTAATAAAAATTGATTCAAATAAAAATTACAATAAATTTAAAATTTCATACTTGTCCAACCATTAAACCTTGTAACCGTTTAGAATTATGTAAAGATATATGGAAAGTGGGCTGCAATATCTACCGCATGATCATTCTTTATTGTTAGATCAATTGTCAACTATTTGCTTCATATTTTTCTCCATATTCTTTGGATTATTAAATTTTGGCACTGTGTAACGAAAGAAATCTAGAGATTTATGATGTCAAGTACAAGCTAATTGATATTCAATTAAAAATTTAATCAGAATGGGAAGCCTTTGTTTGAGATGAGAGAAAAATGAACCGCTATGTTTTTTTATTGGGAAATCGAAGAATTATATTGAGAAGGAAGCTGATGAATTGTGGGAAGCCCGAATTTCAAAAATATTTTTCCGAAGATTTTTAGCACATTGGAATTTGAAACTCAAACATAAAAAAGCTGCGTAATACATGACATAAAAATGCTGCGTGACATATAACATAAAAATACTCATGCATAAAAATACTGCGTGATATATGAAACGCAAATTACAGAATTTTTCGAAATCAATATTTGTTTTTGTTGATTTGATATCTTATAATGCATCCTACAAATCAAAAAATTGTGATAACAACGTTCTTTTAATAATATTCCCATCCATGTTTCTGTAATACTTCTTTTCACGATTATCTGAAAAACACTATAAGAATCATGTTGAGTTGCACTATCAAAACTGCATTCATTTTTAATATCTTCGAATTGTAGTAGATATAATGTATGATCCAGGTCTTCACAATCAATATCAACAAAAAATTTAAAATATCAGAGAAATCGGATTTACTAAAGCAATTTTGTAGACAACTGAAGAACTACAAAACTTATACAGATGTGCCTATATTGCAAACACATGGATTCCAGGTGTTAACAATTTTGCTTAACTAGGCTCTATAAATGTATAACAAATTTCTTGGATAGGGAATTTTCTTGGACAGAGAATAAAAGGAAAGAGTTGAGATCGAAAATATCTTTTCCCCCTCATAATTTCGAATTAAAATTGTAAATAGTAATCAAAACCAAATAGAAAAAAACAACCGTAATTTAATCGTAGAAACAATCACAAAATATAAAAATAAATGTTCTGATAATTACCAGGAATTTCAAATCCATTTATTCATCGATCGCTTTTTTATAATAAATTATTGCAGAATAAACATAATACCTCAACAGTTCATAGACTAAATAATTAAACAAATGTACAGTAAAACCCATACGTTATGCATTGATTCTCAGATCAAAATTTAATTTCTGAATTTGATGCTTTTTATCGCACAGAATTTCAATTCAGTACACAAATTTTTAAAGAAAGAGAAGTGTATGAAGCTAATTTGAATAAATGATTACAAAAAGTTGACAAATAATTTTTCATGACTAACGGAACAGAATTAAACGATATTCGCTACAAGCAACAGCAGCATATTTTAGAAGAACTGTTGAAATCTAATCTTTATTTATGAAATTCGTACTTTGAGCAAGCCACAAATCTTATCAACTTAACGAAAAAAAACCGTGTTTTTTTACTCGATTGTATGAAAAGATGAAAGACAAAAATTCGGAGCGTTATTACCACTTATTTTATCTCCGAAAACAACCAAAGTGTAGATCGGAATAGCAAGTATGATCTGTGGTAGAAAAATAAGTATCTAAATAACTATTCATCGACTATAAAGGAAAAATTAGCACATAAAATAACTTTTGGAGGAAATAGATTAAAAAACCGATATACTTAAAATTAATGTCGTTCGCTTTCAAATAATCAATCATATGCATTTTGCAAAATTCTGACCTTGATAATTCATAATAGTTTGTTGATGCGCCCTAGAAAAGTTTTGATGGTCTCAGTAATCGACTAGAAATTCTCATGCTTAATTCTAATTAAATCAAGGGATCTCGCCAACTAAAGGCCAGAAAACAACAATTGCAAGATTTCTCGACTTCGATTGTGCTACCGACATTTCCGACCCATTCAATGGTATGACTGGGAAAAGTGACCCTTAAATAACCTTTCCTGGGTAAAATGTTTCGGTTTAAGTTATTGAGGGGTTATTTCATTTATGTTATTTTCTCGCATACAATGTCATATAGTCTTGATGAACTCTTTAGCAGTTGTAATTTTCGTTTACCTTTCTTGGATATCCAAACCTACATTTTTTCATTTCCTTGATTCAAGCGGCCACGTATTATTTGATTCTTTCTCTTTTTCACTGATAACGAAAATATCCATGAGTTCCCTAGTAGATGTGATTCCTAGGAGATGATAAATTTAATCATTGATAACGCAAAAAATAAAATAAATTCGTTATTAAGATAACAAATGTTAGCGAGTGATCGGAGGATCAGCAATTGATTCATCCGATTTTATAATATAACAAAGTTGACTGACTGCTCGCATATAATGAATGTATAATACCTAATAGAACATTAATTGTCCGAAATTTCATTAAAAATTTTCGAAATCTTCTGATTTTAAATAACACACAAAATTACGTCTGTTACTGCACAAAAACCGTTTGAAATTCCCAAATAAAAAAACAAAAATTCCTACATACTCTTTAAAATTGCAGCATTGAAATTTATGTAAAGAACAAATTTCATAAATGCTGCTTATGAGCGTCTATCTATCGATAATGGATAAACTAACGTTAAGTAGAAATTTGTAGAAAACATACGACAGTGCTAACTTCAGAGAAAATTAATGAGGCCTGCATATATAATATCGTTTGACAGCTCTTAAGTCACAAAATTTCAAATTACTTGCGTCTACTTAACATTAGTCTTTCCGAAGTCATTATGCGAAGTTGTCTTTTATGACTAACCTTTATTTAGCAGTGCCATCTTGGTGACCTAAAATGCTTTTGTGGGAGAGAAATAAAGATGATAATGAGAAGCAAAAACAATAAAGTTCCTGTCATGATGAAATTGACGCAAATGGCCGAGCTAGACCTCTCAATCATCATTAGTGGAAGCTATGGGACTGTAAGTTTCATACGGGTACGACTCGATTTTCCGTGCTCAGCGACATTTTGACTGGGAGGAAATGGGAGGTGTGGGGCATCACTCCACACCCCACATCTCGCATCCGCTACACCTCCCGTTTTCTTCTCTCTGGAAATATTTTAAATTCCGAAGAAACTTGACAGACTGTACCTTCACATGCCAATTTGCACACAGCTTTGCTTAGTATAGTTTTAGATGCATTGCGATTTTCGCTAGAAGCCAATCCTGTAGTGATTCCATTGCTATATGATAGTTCAACACCTAACGCAGCAGACATCTGTAATACCTGTCAGAGGTTCCGAAGTTTTTTCTTTGCCAGTATGTTCTTTTATCCATAGAAGCTTAACTTGCAGATTAGAAATGGGACGCAGGCCAGGTAGTACGACGAAGTCGGGGCGATTTATGAATCCGGCTGATCAAGAACGTAAGAGTATGCGGCAAAAAGAGCTTAAAAGAAATCGAAAACAGAGGACTATGGTTCGGCACGCAATACTAAAAAGCAAAGACGTCGATGAAATTTTAGAAAACTTGTCGCGTTTGGATGATCAAGGTAATTAGGGAAATTGCTTACTCATCTTTATAAAATGGCATTAATTCACTGGTTTCTTTACCAGACTTTATTTCCATCAGAATATACTTCTACGAATAGATTAAACGAAATAACTTGATAGCTGCCCTCAGGAATCTCGTACACCATGACAAAAGTACAAAGGTTCACTTATGGGGAAACGGTGTATTAATTGTCCGGATAATCCAGTCGTTTGAAAGAAATTAACCTGTACGTTTATTACTGATCAAGAAAGGAATGCTATGGACTGAGCAATCAGGATACCATCTCGTTTCAGAATTCGACATACACGTGGAGCATCATAGCAAGTATGTTTTCAATGAGAAGCGTATCAAATTTAAGCAAACTTACAACGAAGTAATCAACTTATACAAGCAGGAGAAACGAGAAGATAAAGTGAGGGAGTTGGAACAAAAAATGTTACAGTACGAAGCAGAGAGAGCTCGAAAAATACAACAGTATAGTAAGTTGTTTGACTTGATTTTCTTTTCTTCGAAAATATTTTATGCCACATTTATACGCAGCTTTGCTCAGTATAATTTTAGATGCATTACGATTTTCGTTGGAAGCCAATCCTGTAGAGATTCCATTGCCAGATGGTAGTTCAATACCTAACGCAGCAATGACACCTGCAACACCTGTCATACCGGTTCAGTTTTTGATGCCGCAAGCACGAGCTGGTATTCTAAAAAATTCACACGTCACTCGAGATATAAGCGACCGAACAGAACCACCAGGACCTCCTTGCGGTTTGCCGCCACTAATTGGTTATGAAGATGATGATGATGAAACACCCTCCAAAAGACGCGTACGCTTTGAGGAAGACGTTTCAAATAGCTTTATAAGAGACAGTATCGAAGCAGCTGACGATGATTTCGGGCCCGTTGAAAGTAAAATTAACACTCTGATTTATCTTTTTATTTTTTATAGAAAGGGATTTTTCTTGTTTAGAAATATTAGTCATTTTGGTAAATTTATGTGTACTGGCCACACATCTCGTGGTTTTCTCATTTTATTATTGCAGTTCCCATGGAAGTGTTGCAACATGGCCAAATGGCGGATGTCGACAGTGTGAGATCTATACCCATACTGGCACCCATTATTCCACAACAGCCTTTGTTACGTGCACCGCCGTTGCCTCCCAATATGTTGCCACCCCCTCCTCGTCTTCCCCTTCGTGTTCCCCCTCCTCCACCTCACTTTCGTACGTCTTGTTTAATATTTCTTTTTTTAGAAAAGTCAAAAGTTTTGTGAAAACTAATTTTAAAAGCTGATTTTTTTAAGCTACAGTTGCTTTCTGTGATAATATAATGAAATTTGGATTTATTGAAAGAATTTCTTTTTCATTACTATAGGAATGCCGATCCCGTTTATGCGTCCACCAGGAAGCGGTTCCGTAATATCGGCAGAGCCAATAGTTCGACGATCAGGAGGAGTTGCAATGAAAGATAGCGGAGAAGCTACAATTTCAGCGGAGCCAAAACTGAGAGATTTGACAAAAGAAGTTACAAAATTCGTGCCAACAGCACTTCGAGTTAATCGAAGCAAGCATCAACCAAAGAAGACTATTAACAAGTATTTCTTCATAACGATTTGTTTCTGGATGCAAAATTTTGGACGAAATTGAATAATTTCTCGTTTCGTGGTCTATTTTAGAATATTTGATGAATCCCTTAGTTTGGCTCATAAATCAATTGTAACTTATTTTTTGATTTTAAGGAAAAATTTGATTTCAGATTCAATATGATGGGAATACAGATCGAATCAGCACAAAAAAAAGAAGCGAAAGATACGGACGAGGCTTATGCTGATTTTATGAATGAAATTTCTTCTCTTTTGTAATTTTATACTTTTTCGAAGTTTATTATACGTTTCCTGTGCTTTTGTTTTGTTTTTTTGATGAAAATGTGTGCTGGTTTAATTTATATTATTAATACTACTGGATTTCATAATTGAGCGGGATACAATCATTTTGAGAGTAAGGGTAATAAACATGTAATTTATCTCGACTAAAATGGTAACAGCAATTCGATTACGAATGCATTCCAGATTAATTTCGAAAAATGTATCATATAATGAAAAGGCACTGTGTTTTAAGTGTAGGTGTGCTGCACTGCACTAAATATAAATAGTTATGATTATATTAATACATTGGCACAGTTACAGTTATTTATTCAAGTTTGCATGGTATGTCAAACCAGTTTTGAAATTGGGCGGAGGCCACCGGTTTGGTTTAGCACAGCATCATGGAAATGTTCGAAGCAAACAGCAGAGTGTAGAGTAGTTTCTTTCTAAGTTTATTATGGAGGGGGAGAGAAGCAAGGAATGGAAAACTTATTCACACGATTCCCTCTGATGCACTAGGATTACTATTATTGCGAGTGGTGATGTTTCTTTTAGTGTATCTTGTGTAAGAATCGTAGGCAATATTTAATTGTATCCTTGCTGAAGTTATAAATGTGGAAATTATAAAGAGATATTTTGTTAGTAACTTCCCTATTCGCATCTCAGCTGGAGTCACGAACCCAGCACCGTCTATTCGTCACTTTCATATGGCTAAGTCGATGAAGCAAAATATTACGAATGAGTTCTTGATTGAATAAATTGGTACACTAACATGGGGCTGAAGTGCGTAGTTATGCATGTTCAAATAATTGCATCGTCGAAATGTTGGGGACATAAATTTGATCATTAGAAAGCAGAGTCATCATTAGGGCTTATTGGATTAGTGTCTGACTGAGTTCCTTCGTTCTTACTCATTGCTTTCTAGTTTAGACTATAAGTAAGGACTGACAGACAGAAAAACCGCAAATTTTTTGGTGACAGAGGACAAAGAGCCAGATTTAAGTGTTGGCCTGTGGTTTCACTGATACGTTTTCAATGGATAACAGATTAGCTATAAGAAGCAAGGGACGAGTAAATATGACTGTCAGTGGACGAGAAGCCGTCATTAACTTGAACTGCTGCTGTCGCTTGCAGATATAACAAAGTCAGTTTGGTCTAGTCAAAATTGCCTTATCCAACTTTTGCTCGAAGCTTCAGAACCATGGACGACCAATTGTTGGAAATTGGAGATTAGTGTTAGTATTGCATAAATGGCAATACGTAGTACTTTTAAGGAGTATGTGAACCATCGTGGAATTCAACCAAATGGGGGGGGAGGGTTTACCCTGGGTAACACTCGGTTCGAAAAATGACAATTTCCTTTTTAATATTAGCAACTTCCTATTTGTTAAGTTTATATTTTTTTAGAATTTATAGCAAAGTAATGTTTATATATTATTCCTATTTCATGCATCGAAAGATTCTTGTCTGCGAACTGAATTCAAACACTCTTATAAAACCTAGATAGATTGTAATGGGAAACGAAAGGTGGAAAAAACAACGAATAAGTAGTATTTCGTTGTATGATATTATTTCCATCAATTAATATCATCTACAAAATACTGCAACTGTAGTATTTAGGATGTCAACACCTTGCTTTTTAAAAGCTAAGATACAGATGAATCTTGAAGCCTCATTTATAACCATCTGTGTATAACGATTTTTAGCTTTCCTGTGGCAGTATCAGTTTCTAATTTATACAGATACATCAATTTTTGCATATGAATGAAATAAAGTTCATTTGAATGTTTGAGAAAAGTTTATGATTTAATTATATAAACAATGACCATCTTGTTTGCTAAAGCTATTAGAAATGTCTGGTGCAAGTTAAATATATAAGGAGTACACCGTAAATAATAATTATTTTACCCAAATCAGGCACTAAGTTTTTTTGCAGACTATTGCAATTGAAGAAGGCTGTCATTTTTACTGTATTGAAAATATCAATAATGGTTCTTATTTTTTAGGAACAATTACTTTAATGTATAATGGAACATTGTTTGTCATCAATTTTGTTTTTTCTTTCTCCTTCAGAAATCTGTTTCTATATCAATCAGATAATCTTAGTAGGAACAATACTGTGTTTGATTTTTTTTCTTTTGTTTAAAGACAGAAACTCTTTGAAGAAATAAATAAATACTTTGGTTGGAGATTCAAAAATAATTTATATAAATTTAAATTCAAATACAAGATATTGCTCAGTCAGCCGTAGAATTCAAATTCAAATTCGAATTTGTGCAATTTAATCCAAATACAAGGTCAGAAGTCGTAGAACTGATGATTTTAGCAAAAATTAAATTCATATATTTTGTATTTATTCAAAGACAAAGGATGGTAGTATTTCGAGCATTTAAGATTTTTTAATCATGCATTTCCTTTATGCATTTCCTCCTAAGTTTTGAATTATTTTTGAACGGAGGCGGTAAAGCATCTTTATATTCTGGTCCGCGATGAATTGCGAGCAATGGTATATGTTTATGTAATATGCATGTATGTGTCATATGTGATAATAAAGGTCGAATTTTTCCGGGACTTCAAATCAGAAATCTTTGTTGTCGAAGAAGTGACAAGAATTGATTGGAATAGATGGTGACGATCATTCATTAATGATATGGGAACAAAATTTGAGGAAAAGATTGGAATTTCCGTCCTGATAATGCTTGTTTCAGTACATCGATTCGTGCATTCAGTGATGTATCCTGAAATGCGCAATAATGCTTGTCCACAAAACTGCAGCTGCATGGGTATCGAAAAATTTTAAATAATGTATAAAAATTCAATTATTGTTCTTGTACTTTCCATGTGTTTATAAATTTAAATAATATATTAATATATGGGAAGTGCGAGAGCGTGAGTTGAGAGTGACCATTACCATAAATAATTTTGTTTTTAAAAAAGAGAATTACTTTATATATTTCACCTTACAAATTATCTTCTATGGCTTAACTGAAGAGCAAAATAATACTTGAGTTCGAAGAAATTAGGAAACTTTCTCGCACCTTTTTTTAGAAGTAAAAATTACAGTGCTGAGAGATACATTACATTGAGTGATAAGAAATCCCTTTTTACGAAGTTTTTCACTGAAACTTTTTATCATTAGAATTTAAATTCTACATTCAGAGGAAAAACTATCTATTCGTATATCAAATCTTAAAATCTTAAGATTTAACTTTAAATCTTAAAGTTAGTTCTACTAGGATGGACTTCAACAGTTTGTTCAAGTGTCACAAAACCTGATGAACTCTTTGCACAACTCAAAGGACAACAACTGACCATTTTAAATTTGTCTATTACAGAGAGTAACCTTTCCGATTTGACTCATTTTCCTACCATAAAGCGCTTGACGTAAGTTATTATCTTGGCAAGATCAAAATGATCCCGCATTAATTCAAGTAATACACTGACCTCAGACCGAGCGCCAGTTAAATCTACTCATTTTAATCATATTATGCTTCATCCATTTTAATTTTAGTTTTTTGGACTTGTCAAATAATTGTATTTCAATATTTAACACATCACGAGGCAACACATTTCCAAATCTCAGGCAACTGATTGTCAGATACAATCATTTTACAGTAAGTTAGTAATTTACTTTCTTGACAACATTTCAATTAATGCGATATATACCTTAATTATAGAAGTTAAACCATGTCTATATTTGGCACTCTTATTGCTTCATATAGTTTTATTTATTTTAGAAGTAACGTTTTCCGCCAAATCTACTTTCCAAATAATAAAAATCTTACATGATGGCCAACATGTGCAGGTAATGGAACGTGACGCCTTCAGAATGTTTCCAGCCATAGAATTAATTGATTTAAGATATAACTTTATCAGTGAAATTGAATGGGAAGCATTCCGTTTATATCGTCTTAAGCAGCTTATCATTGCAAATAACAATCTCACTGTATGTTTTTTTTTGTATTGTCATCAAGTAAAATGGAGATTTTTCGTTTATTTCCCAAAAGATTCACTTATAGATTGGAAATTTAAAGGAATTAATAAGTTGATATTTGCAGTATATCAACAAAAATATGCTACGATTTATGCCAAGTTTGCATTATCTTGACTTAAGTTATAATAATTTGCAAGTTATAAAAAGCAGCCATTTTTTCTTCGCACAAAAGTTACTCTTTCTTCTTTCTGCGATTCTTATTTATTCTTATTTTTCTTAAATGTGTATTTTTTTTTTGCAAGTAACTTCCATTCTTGTTGTTCTTTTCGGAACTTTTTAAAACATTGTTTTAGCTGAAATCTTTACTATGACCTCTTTCGTACAAAGATCAATAGGTGAATTTTGTTCCTATTAAAAACATATCATTTTTGATTGCATGTTAACATTTGTCATGAATGGATTTAGACTGAAGGAAATGAATTTATCGCACAACAAAATCAAAACATTCATTTATGATTCATTTTCTTCATTATATCAAGTATGCGTTTATTTTTACTAAACTTTATTTTTTTTACATACTAATCAATAAACTTTTTTTTGCATTTAAATAACCTATAATTTTGATTTGAAGCATTTCATTTCAATGTTCATGTAATCCATAAAATATTTTTAAAAATTTGAGATTAAAGGATAAAAAATAAGTTCAAATTGTGCAGCGCAATAATACAGTGAAAGGTTTATTTTCAACAGGAGTTAGATCAAAACCAAAGTTCAAACGACGGTTTCTTATGTTGCAACAATCGTTTTATCGACCATATTATACACTAAATTTATTTGTATTAAATATAACTAACATAAATTTTAATGAATTTTCAGTTAGAAGTGCTTGATTTGTCATACAATGATATCAAAATAATTCCAAGTATTGATATGAGACAACTTGTCAGTTTACGCACTCTTAAATTGGGCGCTAATCATTTTAAACGGATTGCAAACTCTGAACTTAAGCATCCCATGTTGCATGTAAGTCTTATATACAAGTCTTATATATATATAGTCTTATATATACCTTATATACATCACTACTTCTGAATATCAAAGATGTGATTTAGTCAATTTACTTAGCCTAAGTATGCAAATGTAGCAAATATTCTTGAAAATTTAACATATTTTCAGTCATTCTATGATTACTTTATCGGAATTTCATTTAGCATAAAATTAGCAAACAAATAAAATAAAGGATGCAATTAAAATGCATAATTTATATTATTTTTAAGATGGCTCGATTTTAAGACGAAAAGTTGCAAGTGAAATTGTTGCGAACTCTTCGCATAGTCACACCTAAACAATACAAATTCATTTATAAATTGCAAATAAGTTTAGTTATTTCAGGAGATTGATTTATCTTACAGTTCTGAACTACGTGTTTTGGAACAGTTTGCATTTTCCCAAATACCAAATTTACAAACTGTCAATTTAAGCTACTCAAAATCACTGACTTATCTATCACCACGCGCTTTTATCAACAACACCATGCTTTATAGGTTTCTCTGTCGTTTCTTCTCTTGTTTACTTTTTTCGATTTTGGTTTACCTCATATGGCATATCTTTCTTATCTTAAATTTTCAAAATCATACTTTTAGCGTAGACTTTTCGCATTGTGCGTTAGAAGTCCTGCCGAGTGAACTATTATCCGCAGTATCACAAGGCTTTTTTGATCATAATCCTTTGAGTTGTGACTGTATCGTTAAGGCTATTACAAAGGATATATCTCATCTTCGCAATTTAGAACAAACTACCTGCTCATCTGCGAAAGGAGTTTTGAGGAGGTTCGCGGTAAAATTCTGTATATCGTTGATGCAATTAAATATCAATTTAAAACGAATTCAGATGAATTCAAATGCAGAGCTAGAAATAAAATTTATTTCAATATTTAATCATTCCTTATATGTTGCAGTATAGCAACTTATGCGACATGGACGCTTGAAGAATGTCGTCCAGAACTTGTATTACCGTTTGGTCAATCAATGGAAGCCATAATCGGAGAACAATGCTCCATTTATTGTGCATCACGACAGCCATCGGATCGATTGTCATGGAGACTTCCGAATCGGACCGATATTTCAATTATAAATTATTTTGCAAATGTCCATAACATTCATAATTATCATTTAACGAAATGTCATTCGATTTTTTTTTCATTTCATTTTCCCACTTTTTCTTTCAATTTATTATTGATATCGGTTTATTTGAAGTGTTTTTATAGCCAACAAAGGAAATAAATTCATACTTTTTCACATATCGCCAATTTAATTTCGATCAGAAGGCGACAAATGTGTTACAGCCACGTGTATGGGCAACAAATGAACAAATCTGGTTATTACTTTCAATAAAAAATTCTTTAAAAAATTCTTCAATTTCTTTGCAAATTTTCATCTTGGGAAGGGAAGAAAAGGAAAATGCTCGGACAGGAAATCAGTTTAAAACAGTCTTACTAATTAATGTTTTAAATTGATAATTAATTCTTTACTCTCAGAATAACAACATGTCATTACAAATTTTTTCTAAAATGCTTATCAACCCTTATGGTTTATTTATAGCAGTAAATTTATCGTCTAGTGAATATAAATCAATCAGGTTAGATGTTGTGTTAGCAGAAGATGAAGGCGAATATCGGTGCACAGTTAAGCGAAAGAAACATTTTGTTCATCAGACTATACGTTTACGAGTTAAGGAGCCCCTCATCACTCTTTATGTTATCGAAGTGAGAATTTTTAAGTTCTTCAAAATGCTTAAAATATCCAATTTTTTAAAAATGTAGTTGTGGCTGTAATAAATAGCAACCCATTTCAAATTGCTAACAACTTTCTTCTAATAGCAGTAAGCTCTAAAACATTCGTGTATTGTGGTGGATAGAGCGTCAGAAATGAATAAGTACTTAAAATTTTACTAATTTGTTTTATTTAATTGTATTCCATGAATATTTCAATTTTATAACGAGAATTAAGTCATTTAATGGCAGTGAAATTGTTCAAATATAAAAATGTAAAAATAATCCAACCATTTTGGGTGCTGTGGATTACAGGTTGGCTCACATTATATTACGCTGGCATGGAATGCATCATTACCTATACATGCTAGAGATCGAGTTCATTTTTTTATAGCTGTACGTGATAAACATGGATTGAATAGCAGGACGGTTCAACTATCGCTATACAATCCATGGCATACTTATAATATCATGAAGCTGAAAGCTGCGGAAGTCCATTCTATTTCTTACCTTATTTTTCTTGTTGCTAACTTTTACTTTGAAAAAATACATCGATTTAGTATTAAGGTAACAATATATTGATATATTTTGTTGAATATAACATTAAAATAATAGTTCTGGAACTACTTTATACTTCTTCCAGGGATTAATTATAATAATTTCCAGAATTATACTTTCTGCTTGTATTATACATTGGTCAATGGTATGCAGGAAAGTATTCTTGATAAACCGATTTATGAGACATGCTTGCAGCAGCGTACTGCTCCCAATTTATCATTCATCGAATCTATCAACCTGTCCACCTTACATATCACTATTTTTATCGTGCTACTTTTCTTTTCGTTGGCTTTTTTCCGAGTTCTACGCGCACCTTTCTATATATGGCAGATGCAAAAACATAAGTTTGTTTATCTCTCATTTTTATAATTAATCTCCAAAACTTATACTTCAAGTTTATAAAAGATTTTTCGAATTTTTCAGAAAGAATTACAACTAAACTCAACACCATTTTTAGAATTTCTTTCAGCAATACTCTCATGTTCATAAAGAACTCAATACCGTCTTTTAAATATGTATTCAAAAGATAAATTAAACTGCGTATGAGTCATACCTAGCAATGATAGAAGTATGATTATATCTGCAATAGAGTAATTGTATGTTTTCTAGGTCAAGAATAAATCAAAGTATCAGTGGACAAATTTTCATGTTATCTGTATCAAATAGTGCTGACCAAATTGCCGCAACTTATGAAAATCAATTGGAGGTTAATAATAAATAAGAGTTTTCTATTTTCCATATATATATATATTTAAGAGTTTTCTCTCGAGATTGCACGATACGATGCGCTAAATACTGCTATAAATGAGCTCCTTGAAAAAAACTTGCCCATAACCCACCTCATTAAGCGGTGACAGGCTTTAGATCGTTAGAAAAGTGGACCGGACGTAACAAATGTTTTCATCCTGTTTGAAAACCCCAAAGATCATGTCACATCTTTTCGAAAAAAAAATGTAATAAATATGAATTACTTAATAAATTATCAATGAAAAATATATCCCAAACTAATGCTATTGCAGTGATATCAATTATCTTTATGGAAGGCTAATTGCAGTTGAACACTATCCAGTGCACTTCATAAATCAGTGTTCGGTGGCAAATGTCAACTGCGATCATAGTCGATATTCATTTGTGTACTTTGACGGAAGATCGAACTCTCCGAAAAATTCATGGATCAATGCATCAGAAGAAGTACTGAGTAGGTGAAAGTAGGCATCTTTGGTACCTTGTCTCATGTACATGAAGTGCTCTAATTAAATCTTGGAACTCAAATTTGAAAATTGAACTGGAATAAAATTTTAGTGGATACTTATGCAAAATGAACACACTCGAATTCAAAAATTATAAGCAGAGAACTTTACTCGAGAAGTTAAGCTAAAATATTTTATATTGTGTTTATTCACTTCTGCCCTTAGCCCGTGAAAACTGATTCATACATAACTCATTGTACCGCCATGCTGAGATGCCACTTCACAAAGTTATTTCAGCGCTGAAAATTAATGTCGGCATGTTTTCGAGTAAAAAAATCCCTATTTCTTATTGATAGCTTATAAACAAGAATGAACTGGGAACTGTTTTCAATATCTTCATGGTGAACTTATAGTGAAAATCAGGCCTAGTTTCTAATTCTATCAAATGACGGAATTGCATGAATATGCAGAGGATGTTCCCACAAACACGGAAACGGAGGCATGGCACATTCATGACTATTTTTTTTCTTTTTGATGGCACAGGCAATTTCAGTTATTAAAAACTTCTTAAAATTTTCAGAGTAAAATTTTTCAAGTGAAGCGACATTTAAAATGAATCCAAAATTCACAACATGCAATCATTTACCGAATTTAAAATACTTCTGGTTCAATAAAGAGAATTGCATACAGCTGGTCAGGTTTGATAACCGGTGTATGAAATATTGAAGTGATATCAGGACTGTTCTTAAAATAGATTTAGCAGTTACTGGATTGTCTATAACAAATAAAGCTAACGCGAGATCTCAAATCAAAGGATTACAGATAGGACTAATTTTATGAGATGACTCGAGACTTTCCCCTAATAGTTTCAGTTATAAAGCAAGATTCATTTGAAATCTAAAAAATGCAAGAGCTAAAATAAAAAATTGTCTATTTATTTAAATCGTTGGCAACGACAATGTGAGATTGCATCCACAAAACTCTGAAATGAAAGACACTTGTCCAAATGTAGTTTAATGGAAAATATCGAGCCAAGCGCCGAATCATTTTGCTTTTCTTACAACACATTGAGAAGGAGTCAAACACGTAGAACAATTTTGAAAAATTTCTTTTGGTGTTCATCAAGTTCTTCATCTTATGCTGTTGATTATTGATCAATTGCTTTTACTACGGTTCTCGAGGAAAGGGAAGCCATCACACGGAAATTTGCTTGTCGTGTTCCCCAAACCGTATAGAAGTTTGGGAAAAACTTCAGATGTAACGGTGATTGTATTCTCGGCCACAAATACTCTTGGCACCAATCCTGCATTATTTAACTCAATAAACCAACGACTTGAATGCATTAATTTAGAGATACAATAAATCTTGATAGATTCAAGTTTGTCTGAAAAATTCGAACTTCACACAAATTGAGGTATGATACTGAGTCTTTTTATTTCACTCAAATCGAAGACTAATTTTATGACAAAGCCGCATCTAAACAGATTGAAAATAAAGAAAGTGTTTCATCCTACAATGAAACCAAAATAGGTTATTCCCTATCAAAAGAAGAAGTTCCGGATAACAAACCCAAACAATCCACATTTTATTCGAATAATAATGTATATGAGAAGGAGAGAAATTGAGGTGATTCAAAAAATAATAGAATGATATAAAGCGTATATTTGAATTAACATATCTGTGACATAGCTCTTCAGTTAAAGTAACCAACCAGTTTCTTAGATAATGCTCTAACAAATTTCGATTTAATTATCAAGAAAAGCTGCAGAAGAAAAGAACCATGTTGTTACTGCAGGTAATAAGGAATAAGGGAAGTTCGAAGTTCTTATCTTAAAAATAGAAAGTTCCAACTAGCATATAATTACAAATGATCTGCTTTCTGAAGCGGGACTTCATCACTTATATAAAAAATTTTTCTGTTGAAACTGAATCAAAATAAATGACTGACAATGAAGATGCAGTGCGTGAATTTGCAATATGAAACGACTATTTGGTTAAGAAAAAGTATTTTTTGTGCAGAGCCACATTTTCTAATCATAAATTTTATTTACAATAATTCACGCGGCAGTGCGCACAAATGGCAGCCATAATGTTGAAGCAGAAAATGAAGAAATACAAAAAAGTATTTAAAAATTAATGAAAGTTTTCTGAAACATGAATATAGAAAATGCATTTCGAAATTAGCAGTTAAGCAATACTGAAATCGACAAATTTAAATATGCTGCTGTCGTCAATATCATCATCGCAGCAGAATTATAAAATTTCGCCAGTGCAAAAAGAGCATCATTTAGGGGGTGAAATATCACACATACGTAGACTTATTCTGATGCCTGTATTTCGTTGTTTATAAATAAATAAAGAAATATATTTCATGTTCTATCAGCAGCCCAGTAACTAAGAGAGGACTAAAGTAACGGCTAAATGGAATACGTACGTACGTAAATTTTCATAAATTCTCATACGTAAACCTCTCACACGCGCTATATTGTTTGGATGTATACCCTAGCATATAATCAACTCCATTTTAGTGATAATTTCAATGCATATTTTAAGAAATTATGATATTTCTTCCATTACCAGCCTTTTCATATCCACTTTCGCTATTGTTTTCCAAGAATAATCTGCATTATTTGAAAAAATTTTTTTCTGAAATTTCTAGCCAATTGCGCACATTGTTTACAAATTGGTTGAAGATTATCATAAAAACTGCATGTTTTGAACGAAATTTAATCAAAAAACGAAAAAAAGTATGATTTTGGAGAAATAAAATTGGGAATTAATTTTCATGTCATAAAAATAAATTCTACGTTGAAGATGACGATATATGAAGTAACTTACGGTGTATAATCAACACGACAGTGGACAGAATTTCTGAAGAATTTTGAGCTAAGCGATATTTCGTTTAGCAGCAAGATGTACAAGTTTGCAAAAAGGCATATTTGGAGATAATAAACATTTACTGAAGAAACCAAATGGGCTGATTCGCATTGCGGCCTTTTTGTTCGATCACAACAATTGATTTTTCCACTGTATGCATTGTTGGCGATATTGACGATCGGAATATGTCAGCATATATAATTTTTGTCCCATGCTTGTTTGTGTCAGTCCTATCTTGTAGATATATGCACGTTGCACATTAATAGTACCAATACTTCAAATAAATAAGTAAACAGAAAGAAATGATAAATCGGTTTGTTCTCGCTCTACCTGTCCTAAACATATTTTGTTGCAATCCACCTTTACTGCATCTTCATTGCTTTTGATTGGGATGCACTTGATTAGCAGTTCAGGTGATTGAATTGCTTAGTCTAGTAACACTCATCATAATCTTCAGTTTTCATTTAATGCACATCTTAAAACTTTGAATTGAGTCTGTGAAATAAATGATAAGAAAAAATCACTGTCATGAATCGAAAAATAGTAATATTAAATTAAATGAACAAAAAAAGAGACAAGAGAATTTACTCTCTTGTAAGGATCGTCAAATTTATCTCACTCTAAAGTCATATTACATTTGTCTCAGTAATATAGAAAGCATGGGTCGATAAAAAAACAAAACTTGTCTTAAATTTTATTTTTAATTGTTTATTTTTTATTATGTCGAAAACATTCTTTACAAAGAAAGCTGGCTATGAGAATATCTTACTAACAGAAAAATACAATTTCCGTTTGCAATTCCTACTCGCTTTTTCTTTATAAAAAAAATATTATGAAACAATTAAATAACATAAAAATTTAAAATTGGGAATGAATACAACTATAAGTTCCTGCGATATGCAACCTCTCTAAAGATATAAGACTACGAAAGATAAAAAGTAAGATATCGTAATCCACGTTAAATAAAAAACGTTTAGAATGGATTTAGCTGCAAAATAATATCAGCTTTCATATCTTTTTGTTATTTATTTATTTACTTTCAGACCGATAAAACATACCATTGTGAATGGAATATGAAGATTTAATAACAGAACTTAGTGAAGCAAACAATTCAGCTTGCTAAAGATCAAAATTTCTTGCGGATAGTACAAACATCCGAATGTTTTTTTATCCTTGAAGATGATATGAAAAAATTTTTTAAGAATTTTAACCGTAAAAATTAGCATATAAGCACCGTTTTAGGACAGAAGCACATTCGATGGAAGATGAATATAAAATAAAGCTACTTCATCGAAGACAATATGTTTTGTTATTCTTATTTAAATCAAAAGTCAATCTTTGTACCACATTAAATTCAGTCAACTGTCTGTTCAAACTTGTTCCATATTTTCAGAGAAATATAGAAAAATTATAACATATTAGTGTTTAAAAACAAATAATTAGTCTAATAGATCTCTATAATTTAAGCTAGACTTTTTATTTTGAAACTTTTTTCCCTATTTTGAAACGTTCCTCTTACTTTCTAAGTATTTTTTCAGTGAAATGTGGGAAGCCTGAGAAATTGTTCCGATCTGTCATTTACTGGTCAGCAGTTGCAAAAAATTACTTTTATTTGATGAAAAACAAAAAAACAACAAGGCAAGAAATTGTAAGCAATGCTTCGAAGTATGAATACTTAGAACTTAAAAGATGAGAATGCAGAGAAAAAATTTTCACTTACTAAATCCATTGGCTAAATCTCTATGAAATCAAATTGTAATTATTAGTTCATAATTATATTACTTTGCTATTCTATCAAAAGCTCGTGATGAGATAGCAAAAGAGATCAAAAAATTGAAGGATTGTGTATACAATAAGAATCTCTAACAGAAATAGTCTCCTTCCATTATTAGCCAAAATAGAGAAAAAAAATTAACTTTTTTTTCTTTTTTAAACATTAGTAATAATATATATATACGATAATACTCACCCTAAAACGTCGATCCCAATAAGTAGACGAAAGCCAGTAGCGATCAAACGGCGAGTAATATCCGTAACGATAAGGATAGGTATATGTATAACGATAGGATGGATAATCGTCATAATAATAATAGTATCTACTGTAGTACGATGGATAACCATATCTGAAAACGCAGAACCTTCGACGTTATAAATATAATCCAGATATTTTGGAGCGTTAAATTGCTTCCGAAGGTTTTTTTTGTAAAGACATGCAGTTGATATTTTCTTTTACTGCTGAAAAAGTTTAGGGAAATTAAATCTAAGGAATTGTTTGACCATTTTGGAAAGAGCATGGAAACATACAAGTATCCTCTGTACCGAGCCCAGTAGCTGTATGGATAGTTCCAATAACTATATGGATTCAAAGCGTAGTTATTATAGTAGTAGCGACGAGGAAAGAATGTACTGCGATATAGTGGACTGTAGTAGTAGTAGCGATCGTACCAATAATCATCATACTGCAACTGTTTGATCTGAGGGAACTATCTGAATGACTGAATAGGCCAAGATTATTTCAAGGAAATAAAACATTAGTTCCTTTAAAGTTATAAGAAATATTTCTAATTAAAAAAGATTTCGTATATTCATGACATCCATTTCTTATTGCCGAACTATGTTTAGAAAAAAATTGAATGAGTGTCGAGATAGAAGTTCCGGATACAAAAGGAATTAAAAAATATCTTGTCGGTAAATCATCATTTTACAAATGAAATTCCAGGAGGCAGAGACATAAAAGCGCACACATTAATTAATCCTACAATTAAATTACCAAATCCCAGTCTCTGTAGTAACGATATGGCCATTTCGGAGTATAACGGCTATACAGGCTTAAATCTGGAACTGATCGCGTTCGATAAATCTGCAATATTTAGGCTCAATTTTTCCAAAGTTGGTATAGTTAAGCTTTCAGCAAGGATGATGATAATGGAGTAATACCGTAGTAGAATAGGACGGTCTCAATACAACAGCGGACTGTGCTCGAACAAGTTCCACCATTTTGACTTCTTTGTTTGAATTTCTCAAAAAAAATTCAGCTTTCAGAATCTATTATAATTACGATTTCAATAATAGCCTCACACCACTTTCACCACCTTAATTGTTTCGTGTCATATCGATATTCTTCTCAACAAATTACTGTGAAGAAAGCTTTATAACGATAAAATATAAAACGTAGGAGACAACAGCTGGATAAACGAGTACTTTGTATTTATTCCTTTTTTCAACTTTTAAATGCTGTTCGAAAAACATTGCTTTGCAAGTGACATCTTTATAAAAGTTTCAGCCGGTTAGCAGTCACTTGCCCATAACAGTTGCTTTTCAGCGATCAACACAAAAACTTCTAGCTTTTGTATGTCTCAGTACGGCTATGCGATCAAAAATACATAGAACTTTTACCAAACCAATAAAATCTGAACATCTCATAAAATAATAAATTGCGGCTAGAAATTATGTATATTTATATATATAATTAGGGGAGAAATTTTGTTCAAACAAAAAAAGATTCACACTTAGATTCACACTTAAAAAAGATTCACATTCACAATTCGTTTAAAATTTCATTTTTTCAAAAACTGTTTCTGCATTTCAAATAGAGCAACATTTCAAAGTTAAACGAAAAAGTTGAAAATAACAAATCGAAGAAAGCGAAACTATTTTAACAACATCACTACTTCGAAGTGTTAATCAATTAAACCAATAAACACCTCGATGCACTTATCTGGGTGCTGCCATTTAACGTGTAGTTATAACTTGCTTTACGAAACCTTGAGCTTACTTTCAACTTTCTTTGATGTTCTCTAGCTGTCTAACTGAGGTAGAATATATTCATGCACCGAACCTCACAGCTTCATTGACATAAGACAGAAGAGAGAATATAAATTGCAGTTTCACAAAAATAGTTGCCACCCCCTCACACCTTCGCCCCATGCCCCGAGTTTCACAATCTGTTGTCTCAGATATCCGCCTCTTTTACAGAAAACATAGATTAAATAGTCCTTCAACAAAAATTTCAGAGCGAATCAACGCATCATTTGCTATAAGTTCACCTGAATTATCAGGAAAACATGAAAGACGGCTGCCTTCCCACACAAATTCTCCCTGGAAATGAGTTTCCCCAACGAACAATCAGTGGAAATAAAGTTTGCTTTAGCGAGTAGTTCTGAAAAGTGGAAGAAAATAGTGCTTTTTACTGTGTTTTTGAAAACAAAATAATGCAACAGATGTTCCCGTAAATTCATCAAGAATATACGTTAATTAGTTTTATGTCATCAACCAAAGTGCTTTCAGGTCAACCTAATTACGCTACTCGTATTTTGTTAGCATGACGCACTCTGCAATTATAGTAATTCTTGGACAGCATTAATTGTAACAGTACTTTTGATATATTAAATTTGAAACGATTTCGCCAACAAAAAACTGATACTCGAATGTTACTAAGAACAGATAACAGCAAACAATTATGATGAGGGTTTATAACAAACTTTACGTTGGTTCAACAAACGCTCATTATGATAAATGGGCACACAAAGAGATAAAACTGATGAATGTATACAAGTTCCGTGCTTTATGGTTCAGGTGATGAAATGAAACTTATGTGAAGACTTTCATTAAAACTAAAGAATTTCAATAAAAACAACTTTTATTTATAATTGCAAGCTTTCATTGAAACATAATTCAGTTCATAAGTCAACAAGCAGCATGTTAGTCCAGAAATCTAAGCTTACGGCAATCATGAATCTTAAGCAAACGTTTTAGTTCTGCAATACATCATTTTCCTAAAAACGAAATGCATACAATTAACTGAACAAACAAAATCCATTTGCTCCGTTTACTTCATTAATATGCATTATTGTGTTCCTGGATTTGTGGATTCGGTCCTGTACCAAAATATCAGAAATTATGTACATTGACTCCAGCTGCCCTCTTTACAACTTCAACTTAATTAGCCCCACATAACTTTATATGCAAATTTATCGCTTTATCCCCATTACATGGCCACTCTGGTGACAAATGAAAAAAATAAAATGTCAAGGTTTGCATGTCAATATCTCAAAGAATCAAAATCTAATTTTATTTTCAAAAATTAGTCACTGGATTGTATTTCATTATAACACTGTTCCCTTCATATCCCACCGCTTTCATCTTGCTTTCATATTCGAATTCGTCAATTTGTATTATTCCAAGAGCGCTGGAACACTTTCTCAATACAAAATCCTGAAGCGCTCACTACCCGAGACACCTGCTACACCATCAATCTTAGCTGTATCAACAACCCCATGCCCACGTAATTCCCTAACGACCAACGCCAGCAAGTAAACGCCCCAACTGTGCGATATTTCGCGGCTAGCCGTTGTTTGCAGGTCGACAGCACACGCTTCAACTGGGAGGAGCTTGCCAAACTGGAAGGGGTGCATGGAAGGTGAGGAGGTGGCGGGGTTTGGCGTTGGAGGGTTGGGGCGTGCATGGGTAGGCATTGGAGTGGCGTTTCTCAGGGAACAGTGTACAGGGGGTTTATAGAAGTAACTAATCAGGTTGTGATTTTGTTGTACGTGATACTCTCAGGCGAATTGTTGCGTACCACGAGGTAGCTTCACACTTGAATCAGTTCATTCGAAAATCCGTTTTGATTTGATTAAGTTTTACTCATTAATGAATTCTTGCGCGGCCGCTTCGATACAACATTTATAAAATATTTCGTCTTTTAATTATAACTGTCTATACACTGAGTATCAAATTTCTTTTCAACTAAGTCCCTACAGTATGGGAAGCTTCTGATCAGCAGAAATTGCGCATTGGAAGTTACAGAACTTGAGTTAGCTGTTTGGCAAAATTACATCCAGACCAGGTTCTTGTTTTGCCGTTGCTGACATGTATTCGATTTCTAGTTGTTCATTAGACGAAGAATTATGTAAAAAATATGAGGCGATGGCTAATCAGGATCCATTTTTTCCTTTACTTAATTAAGGTAGAAAATTTCGAACTCCTGACTTTTTACCTCTGTAAATTGTACTGGTTACATTTGCCTTACTGAAACTATGGAGCTGCATCGTAGCCAGAGCTCATTATCGTTGATCGGTCACAGAGATTTGGAGGAGTACTGTATCTTAGGATTAAAATAGAACTGTTAGAACGTAGAAAGATTATCACAAAGCCATACAAAACGAATCGCAGGAAAAATGCTTGCAAAAATTGATTAAGTTCGATCTCACAGCAATGAATCTTACTACCATAAACATACTTTCAAATAAAACGAAATTCATGATAGTAAGAATTTAACGATAATGGCTTTCTTTTGCTTTTGATTAATCAAAAAATTGGTTGCAGAAGTTTGGGAACACAGACACAAGGAGCGAAAGATGACAAAACAGTCGCACTTGTTTTGACGAATGATGTATTCAAATTTCACAAAATATGAGTAGTAATGCTTTTTTTTTTAGAATGCGGCATATATTCTCGTTATTAATCCTGCAAATTTTGCTGTGATTTGCAAGTGAGCTACGTGTGATTGATTGGGAATTGATATTTTATATTTTTGTTCCGACGAAGGCTGATCAACTAGTGCGCACGGTGTACCATGCATGAATTCTGCAGATTTTTATAGAAAAATTGCTATTGGATGAGGAAATGACCGCTGAGCATCTCTTTAAAAAATGTACCGATGTTTTTATTAACAGAATGTACGCTTATGAATTATGGTTGGTTAGTACATCTTGTGTTTTAATAATTGTCATCGTCTGTGCTCAGAATTATCGAGGAATATATCCAAAAGTTGTCGCAATACGATTCGGTTGAGAGGCATAGGTTTTCGCATCCATTTGTATTTTTGTTGTAAACAGATGTTCTTAGAGGAGTTGTTACAGTGGTACACATGTATTGGACACGACGGATCACTCGTTCTGATCTTTAGTTTTTTTTTGTCTGAAGGGCATAAGTTTTAAGATCTTCCACGTAAGCATCATCATCATATGCCTTAGTTTTGTTTGTGAATTTTATTCAAACTGGAAGCAATTGTACTTTAACTTCGTGATGAACAGCACCATCATAGTAACGATGTTACTGGCCATTTTTTCGTGTTTCCTTATATCGAAATACAATACATTTTAAATGTAAGTTGTTGCTCTATAAATTATGGTATTTTGACGCTGTCTAGGTTTAATATAGAGCGTTTTTACTGTATGATCGAGACGAAAAATATGTTACAAGAGCGCTTTATGATGAAGTAACCTACGTGGTGACATATCATCGTTCTTTTCATACTACACCTTATGAATAACCGTGTCTGCAAGGTTACTGGGTTGGGATAGTATCCTCAGTGTATGGCTGTAAGTAATTATTTCATTAATGCCTGGCAATATTTCTCAAATTCATTTAAAAGATGTATTCGATTAGTGACACTGATTTGTATTGCAGTAATTTTAATTGTAAATAATCATGCATTGCTTACATTACTGTGATGAACCACCATTTCTCGCTTTATCGAAATCATTCCCGTCAGTCACTAAATCGAGTTGCTTGTAGAAGGTCATGGTAGATGAAATTGCTTCGATTCCGCTGCGCAGCTTAGAAGAGGTAATTAGCAAGTTTGAACTGCTTATGTAGAAAGTTTTCTAATCATTCATCTTGTGGTTTTAATAATGTTTGATAAGTAATATAATTGTGAAACCAGTAAGATCAACATTCATTCTCATGAACAAAAAAAAAGTAGATTGAAAGGAACTCATTTTCTTTCTTCACAACGAGGACCACTAACACCATTGCTTTTGATGTTTATCAAGAATTCTGCTTCCTTTGAGAAATATCCGTGCCAAGCTGTAGAAGTACATCAATGCACTCAGATAATTGTCATGCAAGTTGCTGCCTTGCACATAACCTCAGTTTTTCGGTAAACCTTCTCTGTTAATGTTTTTGTAGAACCGATGTTGGTAATATATGCTGTTAATGAAAAATAAGGTTTGATATCGTTTTTTTTAAGGAAAAAACTGTTGATATTTGTAAGCGGGAACATTAGGGTAGGGAATCTGTGTCTAAACTTGACTGTCAGTCATTCCTAATTTATGTATTGTTCAGAAATATCAGTAATAATCTAAGATTTTTCCTATGTACAGTCCGGTAAACCTTACATTGTAGTTATTATTTTATACAAAAAATTGATTAAATTTTTCGTTATTGCCGTGAAGTGTATCTTAGTGCATCTTTCATTCTTTTCGTCTGTTGCCTATTTTTTCCATTGTTTAAGCATCCATTGATATGATAGTTGTCCATCTTAGTTAATTAATTCAAGTCGTCATAATAAATTTCAGCAAAATTATGTACTGTGGAAATTAAACTTATTATGAAGGCCACTCACTCATCAAACGTTGTTTTGAAATGGTACTTTACCATCAATTTTAATTATATGAAATTGTTGCACGGTAGTTATTTTTACCGTAATTTTGTTGTTACTGTTCATTTACGGTACTTCTCATGAATGATTTGTCTCTCTGATATTTTTTAGAATGATATACTGCATTAATTTATTTTGTTGAATAATCATTTAATTTTTTTTACCTGATAAACGATTATTTTTGAGCTGGATTTATGAATCGTGGTTCCTTGACCGTAAAGAGCTAGTGTGGGCATTGTTAGTGTATTTTTTGAGATACAATTTGTTCATGACTTGATCAAGTCTTTTAGCATGAAATCTTTTTGAGGATATCAGTGATTTCTGAAGTTGAGTTCAAGCTAGTATTTTTGCATTTGTAGCTCATTAATATCGCAGTGTTGTATAGTATAATCTAACATGATATTGTGCGATTTTGTCGTTTCTGCGAGTTTGAGCGTAGAGAGAGATTTATTAACCGTACAATATTCGTCACGACCTGATTTTATAAATTAATTTTCAGGACCTGGTATGATCATTCCGTAAGTATAACTTGGATGATGATACCCAGCAGTCGTGGTATTTTACCATCACAATCAAGGTGCTACAGTGCAACATCCGATTTTTACCCGCAGCAGTCATTCTGGCCTTCAATTGCACCGATAGTACCCAATAACCGGTCATCAGTAAATACAGCTATTCCTTTCAGTTCTTCATGTTCATCTGCTAGCACCACTACAGATCTCTTGAATCTCTTACATGCAGTATTTCTCAATAACCCGATTATGAATAATGAACCGAGATCTCTGAGCAGTGGGCAGCATTATTGGTCAACATTACCAGGAGTGTACAGTAGTGGCACAATGTTTACTTCTATTGCTAGCTGCTCTCCAACTACAACAAGCAATAACTATCAATGTAATATTAATTTAGAAGGTAATAGTGGTAATAATTATAACGGTAACATTAATACTTCTCATCTTGATCTTGAGATCGGTGCAAGTGTTAACCATACCGGTGGTTTTTTCGACAGTTCAAGTAGCACATTGTCTGCTTCTGCACAAGATATGCCGTTTTATATTAAACGGCAGCACGCAAGGTATATTTTTGATTACTTTTCTTTATATAGGATTTGATGTTACGTTTGTAATAGTATTTCATTTATTTTCTTATAATGACTGCCTGCGTATTGCAGTATTCGGAAATGTTTATAACATGCGAATGACCGAGTGACCCTTAATACTTCAAGTCATCTTTTTATCTTTCTGTTGTTCAAACGAGATAGAAATGTTTTATTATTTATAAAATGTTTCAAAAGAGATGCATTTTAGATTTACATCTGCAAGTGATGTACCTGCTGGACTTGCTTCACTGACTAGCAATTTGGTGGACTTTGCTTGTCAGTATCATTGGTCAACAGCAACTCAGCAACACAAATGTGCATTACAGCTCTGTTGCTGTTCAAAACAATGGTCGTCTTATCACTGTGGCGGCAACTGCAGTTTGTCTTTAAGAAATATGGAACAGAAAGCTGAGTGCTCACCTACTCGTCCAAGAATGGTCTGCTTTCAGTTCTTGCTACCCTGCTGTTTTGTAAGAAAACACTTAATATGCTTATTAGTATAGCTGTTCTATACAGCTAATGAACGCATTACCAATTAAAGACTAAAATGCTAGGCGTTTAATCAACCTACATTCTAATTTTACTCAATCTTTAATTCTCTCTGTTTTATCCTTCAACAGCAATATACATGACGAAAATTGTGCGAGCATTGTGTGACATTCCTCTTTACCTTCTTGTTATTTCAAATATTTTTTACTGACTGTGATATCTTTTGCAAAAGTTCTCATTTTCAGTGAAGTTTTTCGATTACACAGGATTCTGTCGCTTCATATTTGTCTAGGCATTAGAAAGCTATGGAATCTACTGTAATAGTTTATCGAAGCAGATACTACTAATGCTTCATAATCCCTTCAAAATTTAGTTCATGAATGAGATGGAAAAGTATATATGTACATGTCACGCGTATTTAAATCTTTTATTCAGATCAAGTCCTGGTCTCTGCCTAGAAATTTACCTGAGTTCAAGAAGGATACCTAAAAACCTTCAACTTTTTTTTCAACATTATCGTATTTTCTACTAGTTGCAGCCTTTAGTAGCTCCAGTGCGAATGTCACCTCGTAATGAGCCACTGACATTATTTTTCACTGACAAATACGTCTTCAGTAACCATTATTTATGTCAACAACTCTGCATTGATGGAATGAATTTTATTTGCACAGAACAGTACTACATGTACTGGAAAGCTAGTAAGTTCCTCAGTCCTCATTTAAATAACAATGCGGTTTCATGTTCCTTATATTACATGTTTATTTAAGAGTACAATAGTGAAGTGTTAAGTGATAACTTTGACTTGAACTTGCATTATTACTTACCTAATTGTTTTTCTTTCGTGCTTTTGAATAAATGTGCTATTTATTCAACCCTCAGTTAATGTTAGATGTTGAAAATATAGGGTACGATTGAAGGTATTCCTTCGCAGTTATCACGACTTTTTCAATCTCCCTATAATTAGTTTTTATGTTTTGTGTTTCTTCACCGATTCTGATCCGTTAGATTTCATGACCGGTATGCGATTTGCATACTGGTTGAGAAAGGAATTGAGTATGTACATTTGCTGGGATGTTTTTTCTTGCAAATTATGAATTTGAGGATTGTTCAACGATGAAGATACAGCTATGGCGATAATGGCAAGTCGTGATCCGAAACAAATGAAAATGCTGGGCACAAAAGTAAAAAACTTTAGCCAACCAGTTTGGGACAGATTTTCGACGCAAGTCATGGCTATTGCCAATCAAAGGAAGGCAAATATAATTTTGCTTCTCATTTAATTTTTATTTGTCTCAACTGCTTCCCACTGGTTAATTTTTCGTATGTGCAGCATGCTTTACGGGTATCAGTTTTACATGAGTCTACTGAGGTTTGTTACATGATGTAAGGCACAAAACCTCAGGTTTGAATAATTGAATTTCAAGTTTACGATGATGAGACGTTTAAAAATTCCTTTTTATGTGATATTTAAGTTTGATTTGTGGCTGTAGGCCAATATTGAATGATTTAATTGCCATTTCAGTATGAGCAAAACAAAGATCTCCGACAAGCACTATTTCGTACAATGTACACAATTTTGGTTGAATGTAATCCCCGTGATCAACGATGGGGCATTGGATTGGGGATGGACGAACCAGACGCTTGCGATCCGCAACGGTGGAGGGGTTTGAATTTATTGGGTAGGCTACTGACTCGAATTCGTGATCGCATGGCCGAAAATACCATTTATAGAAGTGAGGTATGTTGCGGCTTTGACTTATCCATTTTTTTTATTGTTCGGGACCACTTCAAAACAGATTTTCTAATTTTTAATACTTTTTAGGTTGTTGAAGCTCAGTCGATTATACAGTTCAAGGGTTTAATGGGCGGAACAGGGTAAATGAAAAGTCTTTGGTAATTGCAAAATCTTGATATTTTCCTGATGAATACTCAAACATCGAAATGCATTTATCCTGTCGGCATTGCAAACTTCTAATCTGAACAGAAATAGCAGTCCTCATTACCATTCGTTCTGGCTTGTGGTATCTGTTGTTTTAAAAATATATTTTAATTCATGAGACTAACATACTATGGCGTGTTATTTTATTAACCACTACTCAGAGATGAATTGATCGAGCAAAGTTCTTTGAGTTAACACGTGTGTTTAGAGCCAAAATAGTAAATAGATGAAAAAGATAGTGTCCCGGTATGCTCCAAAGTTTCCACATTTCTAAAGGTTTTATTTTTTGTGTTTAAAAGAAACAAGACAACATCTTGGAAAGTTTCGCAATTTGTCCTTACTTAGAATTATATTTGTTGTTTCATAAACATTACCTTTTCGGCGGGTTTGGAACCAAGTTTTAATTTCTGAAATTTCGCTGACTTCTCCCACTTTTTGTGTCTCATTTTTACCGTTTTCTTCATGTGCTTTCAAAGAAACATGTATACTCACATTTAGTGCCTTTTACTTCCTGGCTTTTTGACGGGATGTTGAATTGATTTCTTCTTCGCAGCCATTTATATTGTAATAGCTGTTTTGACAGTCAGAGTACATATGAGAGAGTAAGTGACTAAGCATTGTAAATTGTTTAGCTTCAAGCTCGGATATTGATGTTAGAGCTGAAAAAATACTGAGATTTGCTAACTATAGCTTAGTCTATTTATTGAATTCTGGAATTACTTTATTTACATACCGTAGTGCTTTGGTTCATAACGCTGATGGAATTTCGTTTTAATTTTAAGTTAACCGTAGTACCTCTCAGTTTTACACAACTTGAAAGCTTTACAATTTATTCGGAAAATAACAAATTGCTGCTAGTTGCAGTCCGTTAGTATCTATTCTATCTATATGCTACTCATGTTCTCAGGAAAAATTTTTGACAGCTTCTCTGAACATTGTAAATGCAGCCTTTCTTGTACATATCTCACAGACATTCATGTTTATCTCACTTTACTCGTCTCGTTTATTTGTCACTTTTCCTCGCAACGTTGCATAATTAATTCAGGGAAACTTTTTCTGGACATTTTTAGAGTCAGTAATAAATCAATTCCCATCAAGTGATTGAATATTTATAGTCTAAATGAGATAGTTAATATCATCAATGATATGATTTGTTAACACAATGTTTCTATAACTCCTGGTTCATCCTCGATTTCATTCTTTTTTTGTGATTTTATTAATGTTATACGTTAAATCCGCAATCTTTCTCTTACTGCAGTACGACCATATATTCAATTTTACGTGAAATTTTAGTGTGAACTGCTTGAAAAGTTAAGGATATTTTATATTAATTTTCTGGTATATATGTAGTAACTTATCCTCTCATATGCTCGATGTTTCTGCCTGCTCCATTTCCTGTTTGTATCTATCTTACTGCAGTTTCAGAAAATTTCGTCGTATACCTCATGCATTTTCGTAAATCTGTTGGAATCAAATTTGATGCAATAGTTTATACCACTTTTATCATTTCCTTACCATTTGGGAGCGTAATGTCCCTTGGCTTTGAGCTCATAACCTCTACTCTCACTTTTGTTTTCTTACACTGATCTCTTGGTTTGTTTAATTCAATGATTCAATCTGTATGATTTCTACAATTAGCTCCATTTCCTTATTCTTAAGCCGTCAACCCCTTTTTACCAAGTTAAAAAATTCAGCATACAGTAATATTGAGCTCAGTTATTATTCAAATGTTTTTCCAAATAATATGCTTTCGGGAACAGTATTCTATTCATATGATATCTGACTGATTTCTATTAATTCCCGAAATTTTCATCGTTTGATTTGACCAGAGCTAATAGAAGACCTTAAGATTATTAGTGAAAGTAAAACGAAAAAATGGTAAAAGTCCATCAAAGTATTAACTTATTTTGCCATACCGAAACGTATTGGTCAAGGCATGGCTTTCTGCAGCAGATATCTGAACAGCTTACATTTCCTGGAGAGCAGACTAAGACCGAGCCTGTTGCGAATTAGATTATATGTTTCGCTTTGCTTGGAATAATATATTGTGTATTGGTTATTTTTGATTTCATTTTTTATTTGCTGAAGCAAAATTGATTTACTTTAATGTTTAGAATTTCTTCCGTAGTGTTTCGTGATACATAGTTTAGTTTAGTAAATCGGTGGCGCTTCTACAATCCTTTTATTATTGCTGTTGAAATTAGTCATCAATTGTAGAAGGGGCAAAAATGCAACGATTTTCCATC
This sequence comes from Cercopithifilaria johnstoni, assembly GCA_916381525.1. NCBI lineage: Eukaryota > Metazoa > Nematoda > Chromadorea > Rhabditida > Onchocercidae > Cercopithifilaria > Cercopithifilaria johnstoni. The sequence continues at coordinate 46,423 of CAKAEH010000533.1, forward strand.
GTATCAGAACGTAAGAACCCAATCAGGCTTTTCAACAGTAAATATCCAGGAAGAGGAAGGGTAGAGAGAACGGAGGAGTCATATAAGTGCTATCCCGTAAATGGCTGATAGCGTTGTTGATAAATAGATCAGTTTTGCTTGCCTATTGTCATACGTTTTCCGTTTTTACTTTCTTGCTTGCCTTTTGTAGACCTTCAAGTTGTTGTGGGAAAACTTCGATCTATTCTTGAATATGTCAGGATGCCCTTACATTCTCTTGCGTGTTAAAAAGCAGTTCATTGGTTAAAAGTATTTCAATATTTAAGTTGTTTAATGCTCCACGGGTGGAAACCAGGATTAAACAGTTTTTTCCGAATAACGCAGAATCTGGATAATGACATATATATATATATATTATTCCGTTTATTTTTGATATTAAAAATAGTGGCAGCTATGTGGATTATATTTTGCATCTGCAGATGTCTCCGCGTTCGAAAAATTATTACATCTTGTTTGAATAGGTTGCTGCATAGAATGGTCTTGGCTTTCTTTGTCTAGATCTATTCTTTTTTGGTATTAATGAACCTTTTTCCTATCATTTAGTGAATTTGTTAATACATTTGCATGTCTGCAAAGGTTTTGAGCTGATATTGCTCCCATTCATGGAATTCTGTACACAACAATTTTGCTTAATGGATCAGAAAAGTTAGTAGACTGGTGTTTTTAGTGACAAGTCGTAGAGAAGAATGAAGCAGTGCTAACTGCATTACTTGAGATATTCAATTTCTCAAGAGATTTAAATATGACAGTGTGGTTCAGTTCTCTGGTGATTTTCGTTAGAATTTTTAACACTATGACAAAATATTAATGATTTTTGTAGGAAAATATTTGAAGTGGACGTATCTTTATCTTAAATTTAGCAAATTCTGTAGCGTAGCACATGGCTCAGTAAGGATACATAAAAAAGGAAAAAGCAGTACAGAGCAAATTTGATTATTCTACATTATGTTGTGGAATTAATTTACATCAATTCCAAAAAACATACGAAGTCATTAAAAGAGATGTATAGTTTCTTTTTCTCTAATTACTTCATATGGTAGTGTTTCACGGTATTTTCTTGTCACATTTGTTTTTAACACGTGCGTAACCTACCAACTGCCGTTTATTCCGCTTCTGTTCATTTTTTTCGATAGTTTTAGGCGAGGTACAACACCGATTTCAGATAATTTCTTTTTGCTTTATGTGACTGGACAAACAATTCGTTCTGATCTCATATACTTTTTTAATTGGTGATTTTCTTAATATTCTGTGCATCACCAGTTTTCGTTTAAATTTTGGCTAGTTACGTATTGCAGCGAGTACCTTTCGATTTCTTAATTTTCACGATACTAACATGGAATTTCATCCATTTGTTAAAATTTTCAAATAATTTCTGCGGAAATATTCCTTTTATCGTTTGAACCATGCATCAGTAATCTTAATTGGCCCTGTTTGCAAAATTTTCTAATTTTGCACTACTTTTACATTATTTTGTTTGGTTTATGCTTTATTATATCATTTGCATTAGTTTTTATTTCAATATATTTTTCAATACATTTTATGTAAAACCAGTACTATTGTTTGATGTTTATTTTTGATATCAATGCTGATTTTGATATTCAATTCTACAGTGAACTGATAATTATTTTACACTCGATACTTCACAATTGTAAGTTGACTAGTATCATTAGCATTTCCTAAATGTAAAGGCACTGCCACTTTTTTCTCTGCAAGATTTTCTAATTTTGCATTACTTGTTTGGATGTTTGGATAAACATGGTTCTTGCATAGAAATCATTCCAGCAGGAAAAGTATCGTCGAATGAATACGGTATTAAAATCATCAAAGTACTACTGACGTAAGAATTGATTGAAATCTTTTTTTCTTATCTCACTGTTCCCGTCTGTTTGGATGAGGGACAGGATAGCAGACTGGAACAACTTTTGGCAGGTCATCAGTTTCAAGGAGAATTTAATTTCTAAAAGAAAGAAAAACAATATGCTAGTATTCTGAATAAACCATGTTGTCCACATTTTATTATGTTTGGGTTAATATGATTACTCAGAATAGTTATCAACTTTCAAAGACATTCACCTCATTCCTGAATTCCGTCCAGTTTATGATGTTTCTACTTACCTAGTAAATTGCTCATTAGAGACAGTCGTTTTAATGCAGATTTGCGAGGTGCATTCACTTCATCATTTTTGTTTATCACTCAGTTCGTGAACAATAGATCGCAAAAAGTCAATGAACTAACTGATAGGAAGAAACTTGATGCAGAAGCGTTAGTGCAATCGAGCGAACTTTCGACAATCTTGTGTGAATCGAATTTTTCACATCTGAATAATGACTTCAGGTATTTTGAGAAGATGATGATAGTTGATTTTTGAAAATTCTGCTCGAAATAACTTGTAAAACGTATGTTATAGCTTCAGAATCATCATTTGTGGATATAGTTCTAAAGCAGTTACAGTTTGTTTATTAACTGCTGATGTTCTTTGAATTTGGGCAAGAAATTTACCAACCTTTTTTTCTTTGTAAGTATTCAGTCGCAAAATCAGTAGCCTTTAGATAACTTTTATCACATCCTAGCAAAGAAGTGTGGCGTATTTGATAACGATAGTGCTGATATGTCTATGAGTGTATCATGTAATCTACACAAATGTATTTTTAAAATAAAAACTGTGGTGACCTAAAATTCGCCCTTAGTATTCTTTTTGATAGTGTTCATTAATTCTCCTAAAAATTCATTAATTCCATCAATTTGCAGCCATTAAAACAAGCAATTTTGCATCCACGAAGTACTGGATAGAAAACTGTCCTTGCGGAGAAATTTCTGAAATCAAATATCAATATTAAACTTTAAAGCAATAAAGTTTTTTAGTGCTTATACTACTGAAAAATTAAATTATACCCACTGGGCAATATTTATTTGGATCTTAGAGTATCCGTATTTTGTGAATCAAGTTATCTTGCTTCTTGTCTTCTTATTCAATATTTAGTGATTATTGCCTATTCAGAAATCCTGCTTTATTGGTAACTTTAAAGCCTCACTATTGAAGAAGCTTATTATTGATGGAATAACATTAAATAGGCAATAATCACTAATCCCTGAAGTATAATTTTACGACTCCACCTTTTCTTTCGCAGACCTGCAGATAATTCCTCTAGGTTTATTTTTTTATTTAAATCATCCATTGTGATAACTTTCTGTGTAAATTTGAAGCATGCTAAAAGTGATAAGTTGATTAAGTGAAACAAATCTTTGTTACACTATAAGAGGGAAGCAATTTCAATCCAGGCATTCTGAGACTTTTTGTTTTTTCACTTAATTTTTTTAAAATATAATGAAATATGTCACTAAATCACGCAGCAAGCTGATTTAATGCAGTTATATTTTGTTTTTTGCAACGCTGAAAGTTGCATTTTAAAACGAATGGATTGTTTTGCAGACAGCTGTTGAAGTGCTAAAATCTGGTCCGTCCTATTTCCCTTTTCTTGTTCTATTCTTTATGAATTAAAAAAATTTAATGTAGAAGAAAGAGAAATCTTATGTAATTCTTTGCAACCAATTTCCAGGACAATTTATGAATTACTTCCATTGCACTATGTCCTGTTTTTTCTAATTTTATTTTTGAGGTGAAAGAAAGTATTAAGTTGTTGAACGCCAGAAAATGTGTAGATAAAACTAATCCAGAAAAGATTGTAGAAAACAGTTGCCATCTGCTCAGATGCAATGTAAGCTTATTAAACAATATCGAACTAAACATTCGAATTCACGTGAAATTTTAAATTCACTGCTAGCAGTGATGTTATGAAATATCTTAAGTGAATCCAATTTCAGCATAAATTTAGAATGGAAACTAAAGTTGTTCTGATTCATACCATCATATATGATAAATCATGCAACCATGCATTAAATATGCAGCATAATTATTGGTTCTTCCAACCATTTATCTGAACGACGATCCCTTTATTTACTTGGTAGAACTTGATTCTGCTTCCTGCGTTTCGAGCTTTTGCATCTCTTATGTTTCATTTTTTCAAGAATTGCAGTTTTGAGCAAGAAATTGATGAAAGCATATATTTTATTAACATTTTCCTGAGGAAACTTTCTCCTTAAATTAAATAAGTATAATGATTATCTATTGATAGTATATTATGCTATAGTGATAATTCCGCTAATGTGGGATTTGTCGTGATTGAATTTTCCGAAAATCGCGTATAAAATCAATTATTAAGCTATGCTTTCTAATCCACTCATTTATTAAATGATCAGTTTTCATAAATTTGAACACCCAGTCCACTCCCTCTGATATTTGTAAGAGAAATGTTAATTCTAAAAAGTAAAAACACAGGTCAGGATAATTTATCAACCACAATGTATATTATATGTTAATGAGCACATTGAGCAATTATAGCAGTCGTTCAATTTTTACTCGGAAGTACAAATCAATTTTATTCACATTGGGAAAGTTGCACGACATCGTTTACATGCCATTGTATGCCAGGGAATTTAAAAATACTGAGAAAGAACAAAAACCAATTCGTTTGATAGATGCGGTTAACTGTAGTTAAGAATTTGCTTTATACGATTGATTATGCGAATGAGTAGAAATAGCGTCGAGCACCATAACGTCCTGAAAGTGTTTAGCGACACTATATGATTACAGTAATTCTAATAATTATTACATATGAGATATGAAAAAGAATTATCAATTGTGTACTTCGTTATTAATGTCATGTTTCGATATTCCCGTAAAAATAGGAAAATAAGACGAACAAATTTTTCAATTAATGACAGATTATGCATCTTTCACCTAACGAAATAAATACTATGAAAATTTGATTGAACTTACCAGCTGGTAAGTACACATCAGTCCAATCTTTTCCTTTTCTGGAAAGCGCTGAGGGTACGATCCAAAATCGATCCAATGTTCCAAAATCAATCAGACCTATACATAAAATATAATGTAAGTGCAATTTCTATAACAGCTAAAAAAATTTTGCTTAACTTTCTTTTTAAATATTTGAAATGTTTCAGGACAATCCCCTCATTACCAAAAATTACTGTTTAAATATAAACCAACCTTCTTTGTACATACGTATTGCTCGTTTTACATTATTTCTATCCAAATGCCATGGTTGCCAATTATTCCACAATGGTCGATCATAATTCGGATCGCGATAGCGACGCCAATATGTTGGATTTAGCCAATCTGTGTACCACTTATAGCGTGACCTGGAACAAATTAAGAGCACTGTTTCAAGAAAAATAAGCAATTTTTTGTAAGTATATTTTACTTGCAGTTGCAGAAAGAAAACATAGGTTATCTTGTATCAAGTTGAAAAGCAATTCAACGCGTTAAAGTAAAAGCTGAGAACTAGTTTACCAAAAAGCAGGATATTCAAAACCAAGACTTCTTGAAGTCGGATCAGTGTTGATATATCGGCGCGCTGCAAATCTGTAGTCTTGCCAGTGCAATGGAGTATCAAAGAACATGCGGTCGTGATAATAATCGTCCAACTATAATGTCACATAATTAGCCTTATTTTGTTAAATGCCAACTTTAGTCATAAGAATTAAAATGAAGAAACTATAATAAACAAACCAAATCATAATCTCGTCGATATTTGAATAATGTAGATGGACGATACCGTTCACCAACATGGATGGTATCTAAATTCGGCACTGTTGCAACTCTAAAATCCTAAGCATATTTAAAATCTTCGAAATATTCTAGCAGACATAAAAAAGCATTTTTCCAGAACAATTTTTCCAGAACAAAAAAAGAACCTGGTAAGCGTGGCTACTTCACCCTTTTCAACGGAACGCGCACGTGGTAATGTAACTGCGGATCGTGCCCTGAATACTGGAAAACTCATCTTTCATTCACTCTCAAAAATCTTCTGCTTCAAATTATAGACAAGTAGAAACACAGCCGCTAAAATTCTGCAACAGAATATTGTATAGAATCGTTTTCATCTGCATCACGTCTCTATGCAAGCCTACTGAACGCCAGTTTACTATGAAAGTAAAATAATAGAAATAAAGTAAAGAAACTATGATATTTTTGTCCACATTAAATAGTCCTCTTTTGATTTTTATTTCCGTAATGTAGCAAATTTAAGTTATTCAATAAGATCAATAATCTCTCATTAAATAGAAGGGAATTTTCAGTGTTAAATCTTGAAAATTACTAGTAAGAAAGGAAAACGTGGCAGAGTACGGATGTGTATGTTCAACAAAATAAGTAGCTGTTGCAGGAACTCAGCTTCGAATGTATTCAACATAAGTTGCACTATCTGTCCCAGAGATCCAGAAATAAAAGAGATTAGTGGAGGAGGGGAAAGCTGTTATTCTTTGAAATGAGAAGGGATGCAAAAGTTATTCTAAGCAGATGAGAACAATTGAAGTGGTGAAGAAAGGGGAGAATTATTGGCAAGAAGGTAATAGGTTGTTTCCCATGCCTAAACTCTTTCTAATGGTTCTTTTCAAGCTTTTAATTAAGGTTTCTAAGTGGAAGAAGAAAGATGTTATTTTTGAGAAAAGAAAAAATGTCTACTCAACCATACATTATTCAAACTTCTTTAGTTTTTTAAATGATCGCAAGACAATGATCTAGCGACAGTGGTTCTTCAGTGTGCAACTGCATGCGGCATTATGCTTTTGAAGGGTTAGAAATTCAATTGTTACAAATTAATCACACTTAATTAATTACATTAATTACACTTAATTGTTATTCTAATTCTTTACAGTGTTAACTGCAAAGAATTATGGACGAAAAAAAAATGAAATTTTATGAAAATCATAAACGAGGAGACAGAAAGATATGACCAAATTAATCCTGCATGTGAAAGCAAATTCATTTTCATCGACATCATTTATTGCCTTGAAATGGGGGTCCGATGCTCATGGGAGAACAAGTAGAACAACTTAGCTCTGTGAAGGAGGGTTATATAGAAGCTTCAAGCAAGGACCAAGCTGTTGATCATAGTTTGAATGATCAACAACCTATCTTTCTCTTTCATCGATCCTCCTGATTCACACACTATATGCTCATTACACTCGTCACTCACAGCTGTCAAGCGGGAGGCCTGTGTTTTCCTCTAAATAAAAAGTTTATTTGAAACCTGTAAATATAGAGTTAATCAAAAGACATCCAATCTCTATTTTAATCAAGTTCATTCGTTTCAACTACTGAATTAAACTCAAATTCATTGTCTATCTTACCTTAGCATAATTTTAACTTTATTGCAATAACAGTAAGTTATGATTTTTTTTTATCGCTGTATGTTATTGTTGGGAACATTCGTGCTTTTTTTTCACCGCTTTTATAACACCTACCTTTTGGATTTATAACACCTACCTTTTGGATTCAGTGCAACGTGGATGCTTTATAACTATGTTTACGCTTTAGCTCCTGTGTCCACGTAATATGACATTCGATCCGAAAACATTTTCATGTGAAAGATTTGCTATACACATGAAAAGTTTTACATCACCCAACGGTAATTGCTCACCTCACCTGTGCACATTTTGCCAACATCATTGGCCACTCAAAAGGCAATTGGATCTAAGCATACTGCTTGTTCTACAGTATCATTTTCTTTATCTAAAAACTGATCAAGATTTTCTCTTATAAAATTTTATGTTTATTATGATTATATTTCTATTCTTAGTTTGTTTGCTTTAAAAACTTGGCACTTGATCACTTTAACCTGATTACTACCTTAGGAGACCGTCTGTGATATTTCTTTTTTTTTTTGTTTTGAAGATAACGATATGATGATTAGAGAACTCCTAACAGCTGTTTTACATCAATCTCCTACGCCACATCTTTTCAATGATAAAAAAAGTAATACGTCTCATATTTTGTGCACTCAATACATTTCGGCAACCTTATCTTATTTTATTCATGTTTCTCCAGTCTTCCATATCTTTTTTGCTTTTTGTCATTTTTTCATTATATTGTTTTTTTTTTCTTCTTTCATCATTCTATTTCGAAAAGATACTTCTGTGACATATATTTTAGATATGATTCAAATGAATGATTTCGTAGAATAATTGCGTATCGCTTCGAATCTTTTAGAAAATAGACGAAATCATTAGCTCTGACATGAAGATTTTTCATTGGCTTAAAATTTTGTTCTAAATCTTCGAAAATTTTTATTTGGCAGAAAAATGAAGCGCGATTTTGATGTTATAATAAATCAAAGAAAGCTTGACTGTAAATAGAAATTGCGAGTCTGCGTTTTTTTCTGCAAAAAGACTTCGATTTTTTGTAAAGCTTATGGAAACTGATCTTGGCAAAACTTCATTTCATCATACATTTTATTTTATGTTGGCTAAATAAGAGATTTATAATTTTTTACAAACAGTGGTTAAACAAGTGACTGCATTACATATGTGCATAAACATTCATATCAAATAAACCGAAAATGAAGATATTTTTTTGAAAAGAAGAAAATAAGTAGCATGAAAATTTTTCAAAAATTTAACATAAAGAAATTTGAAATAGCAAAAATGATAACGCCAATCTCATTTTAACTGACAACTGTTTTTCACTTTCTTCAACATCTCCAAATTCTCATTGAAATACATTCCTTACATTTAGGGGAAATATACCAATGGCATTAACGGAGATGGTATTTTGTTAATTTATCAAAAGTCTAAAATTTTCCTTCTCTCATTTTCTAGAAAATGCTTTCATTTTAGTTGTTTAAGCATAAAATTAAGTTGATAATTTCTTATACGAAAAAATTTGATACAACGGAGCACTCCTACAATAACACATGAAGCTCTTGAAAAAGAAATCTGTTTGCACATTTTCAATTGACCATTACTTGACCTTTTTAAGCTTTCTGTAGTTTCTTATCTAAATGCAATTTAATTCAACTCTAAATATGAAGCATTTTTCAAAAGCTTTCGAGAATTCCAACTAGTAACCGACTAATGAAAGTGTTTAGCGATTAGCTCTGTTTGATTGAAAACTTTGCGTAGATATGTGATGAGTATTTCTACTATTGAGTGTTGTTGAATTCTTTTTATTCTTGTGACTTCTGTTTCTCAAGGGTTGATGATTAGGATCCTGAAGTTTTCTTTTATTGTAGGAAAATATAATAGGTCTAGGATTGTTCTACCCTAAGTCAAACCATTTAACATGGTTTTAGGATAAAAAATCGGGAGTCTTTTAATTTCATTTTAGTAGTTTAGTAGTTGATTCGTTTTTTCGGAGATTTGCGTACAATCTAAATGACTAATTGTGCATATTTTCTATTATTAAATTAATATTACATGTTGAGTCATTGCACATGCAATTAATTCATTTTTTTGTTTGAAGTTTTTCAAATCTGTCAACTTCAACTAGTGCAGGAATAGCACGACATCGAACACGTGAACGTTAAACGTGATTATGTAAGCGTAAAATATATTGATAGCATTAAAGCAGTGGAATAAAAATGGAATTCGAAGAAATAGAAATGTACTTGGCAGAATGATGTAATAAGCCCAAGAAATTTGACCATAAAAGTCAGACTGTCAGGGTTAATTGTATTAATGTTGTCACTTTATCACTCTCGTTTGACAGAGGACAATTTCTTTACTTTTGCATCCCACCCTAAAGTGTACAAACTATAATATCAATTCTGTAGGAGTCAAATGGAGATATAATGATTAACCTATGGTTGATCCATTTATCCTCAACATATACCATCATTCTATTCCCCAATTACTTCCCTAACTCATCCATTAATTCCAAATTAATTAATTTTCCTATCTTCCCGTTACTTAACAATCAGGTGAAGGTAAACAAATTCAGCTTATATTTAACTGATGTGTAATGCTTAGATGTTGAGAGGTCGTATATACACTACAGTGGTTCTGCACACAGCACAAGAAGGATTTTTGGCTTTATTTACAAGTCCAGTAGTGAAACATTATAAATTTTGCAACTATCGGCTTATTTGTCTGATTGCTACCATTAATGAAGATATTAAAAGAGTGTTGCAGTGGAAAATATTTCAAGAAGTTGTCATTTTATTGAAGATCAATTAGTTTTTGACCACATTCACAAAGACGCCCAACCATCTTCTTTCTTTCCCCTATTACTACCCTCTCCGCATTCTCCTTTCATCACATATATATCGATCACCGAAACTTACCTCTCCCAGAAAAATGCTTGCAACGTAAGTCGAAAAATCCGTCTACTCTTCTAGTCTCTTTGTTGATCCAAGTGACAAACCGGCTTACTGTTTAGTCAGATTTCTCGCCGCTCTCACACTTTGTTTACACATGTTGGACAAAAGGGGAGGAGGACTGACAATGTTGAGGGTTCTGTTGAAAAACTGTACAAGTGTAGTGAGGATTTGTATTTCTGAAGGGAACAGTAGCAACAGTACAGTGACATTTGAGCAGTCCGTTTCGATCATCTGTCACCGAATTTTATTCAGGTAAAAACTTTCATCTTGTTTCTGCTCTGCTTCTTTTCTTATTGATGTATAATCCTTAAAACTTTTAAACACAGTTTCCTATACCACAGTTGAATTCCAAATTAAAAGATTAACAAACTGTCTCTAATTTATTCAGTTAGCTCATTTGTCTTGCCAGCTGTAAAAAGCTAAGTAATATTTAATTTGTGACAAATATTTATTCACAGTAAAATCGTTTTATCGCAAGAATGGAACTGAACTGCTTCTCTGATACCCCGCATGATATGCTCCTATGATGTGTCCTAAATCATTTAAGAGAATTAGTGAGGATGATAATACTGGAAGAGAATACTGCATGACATGACTTCCAAATAAAATCTAATTTATGATCCAAGAATGACTGTGACATGTCTCTGTTGCTGCAAATGGAAGGTAAAGGCCAGTCAACTTAAAAAAGAAGCCCTTCATTTCAAATAAAAAATTTTTTATCTTTCATATCATCGAAAGGCAAGAATTTAATTAGGTCTAAAGCAAGATGGAATGATAATAGTTAAAATTAAAAGTAAAGAAGAAATTTTTAATCAACAGATTAAAATATTATTTTCCAACAAGCTATACGATCATGTGATACTGACGCTGTTAGTTTAATCAGAGTGGATTCGTGACCTTTCTTTTCTTGCCGTAGAATTTGTAAATTAAATGACATTCATAAGTCTTTGCAATGGTATTGTACAAGACTACAAAACAGCACCCATCGTTTACGTCGACATCAATTTTCTATCTCTAAACGAATAATTTTTGTTTCAGATATGCATTGATTGCTATTGCTGCTGCACCGTAATCCCTTCCACCTTTAGGGATACTTAAAACTCTATAAAAAAAAGATTAATCAAATCGATTTTCCGAACTATGTTTAAAACATATGCCATATTTGAATACAATGATTTAATGCTGGAAGCAACAAATTTTTTTTGATTATTGTCGCTATAGTTAGATACAAGATATCGAGTTTCAAATTAATATGACTGAGTTGACTTTGAAATTCTGATTTGACTCGTTTAGCAAATTTTTTTTTACTATTTTGACGAAGCATTCAAAAATTATAGTTTCAATGTATATGATTCTTAGACTTAATTTCTCAAATTTCTTCGAAATATTTATTTAGGTACTCTTTCTTTTCAATCTTTCTTATCTTTCAATGTATGGCTTCGAGATTAATTTTCACATCATGATTCATCAACAAAATGTTTGATTCTAGATTTCTAGATATATTCACTTAATTAGTCGATCTTAAATTGGTTAACTAAAAGTGAGAAAAACAGACAGAATACTCTAAATAAAATTAAATTGAGGCTTTTTTCTTTCATATTTCCTTTATTACTTTTCTACTGATTATTTGTGCAACATGCTAGCCATAGTTTCAGTTTGCTTCACGTTACCCTCCATTACTACAAATAGAATAAAGCAAGATGTCCGACGAAGAGGAACAATAGTAAGTGTATTTAATTGATACTATTTCATGATGATCTGGAGCGGGTAATTCTAGAATTAAGTTGTTTTCTGATTGATCTATTTGTCCGATTTTTTAATACAGAACAATTTTTTTTGGACCCAGAAGTCTGACAAGTGAGACGGCAATACGATCTGCCTCATTTATTTATTGATACCTGCTACATACACGTTTCACACCATTGCAGTTGTCGGTCAGTTGCCTATTCTGTAATGATAGGTTATCATCAGGACTTGTTCCATTATTGCGGAAAATCCATGCGTAGGAGCGATCTTGATCCGGGTAACAGTAGCCATAATTGTACCAGCTCATTCATATTCAGGATCATCACGTATATAAGCAAAACCAATTCCCCTACAATTTATAATACTTTCAAAACACATGTAGTTTCTGCTAATCTTACTTCGAATATTCACGGATCACATTATTCAACAAAAAAGGGAGTTTGCAACACTTGATAATGCCATTCCACCTTCACAACGTATATTTAACGAAACTGGAGCAGCTGCTCCAACTATAGCTCCAACTGCATCAACTTATGGTACTTCCATACAAAATACCATCGAACCCATAAATAACGTCGGTGATAACTGCGGTATTACTTTTAAAATAAGCTTACTCTTGCGGACGTTTTTTTTCTCTTTGTGGACATACTACTAGTCCAGTTGCAGGACCCATTATAATGTACGAGAAGGTACCGTCGCGAAAAATTGGAATTACTGCACCATATATGAGCACAAATGTGCATTTCAGTATGATTATGAAAGGCAGCTATTCCACTCAAATATACAAGGACGGTCTAGCTACAGCAAATGATTACGTAGAACAGAGAGTGAACAGTTCCGATGGATCAGGAAATAATTTGACTCGCTATAGATCATATGACTTTAAACCATTACATGTGGAAAGCCCCTTACATGTGGAATGCAGTTCAAAACGATTCCCAATAAGTGAACAAAGAACTTTCGATATAGCTCTAAATATACCACAATTTGGTTTCATGGATACTACCAACCGTGGTTACACAGCAAAAAGTACCATAGCACCGTTTTCAATGAAACCTGCTATTGTGGGACAAAATAGTTTTATCAATTTTGTTAAAGATGAATATGGTACCATGAGGGCTCAAGTAAATCATATGAGACAAGCGGATAATTTTAACTACGAATTATCAATGTCAGCAATTTCACGTAAATTTTCCAATGAGTATAATAGAAGTGGCCATCGTAACTCACAAGAGGGGATATCTGGGGAAGAATACAGGAAACGTCTTCTTCAAGCTCATCAGATCGTTGATGAGTTGCTTAAATCGCGGGGTTTGATATCTGAAAACGAAATTGACTATTTGCAAAACTGGCGCCAAAAAATGAACCGAGAGCCAAAAGTTGAAGAACGAAATGCAGTGGATGTTTCTGATCCCGTGGCATCCAAAAATGCTGAAAGCTTGGACACTTCGGAGGCTTCTCAACAACATTCTATATCAAACGCGTCTGATTCTGGATTGTCAATGGATGCCGATTCAGAAAACGATCTGAGAGGCAGTCCAAAATTACAAGAACTCAATTCACAAAATTTAATAATTACAGATTTATTACCATTCAAAAAGCAGGAAACAACTCTCGTAAAATCGATAGAAGTTAATATCGCAAAGGTGAAAAAGCATAAGAATGTATGTTTGAAAGTGATAATCAAATGGCCACAACACTGTTGGCTATATATGGATATGAAAATAAGACTTGAAAAAAAAGAAGCAACAAGTGAAAAAACGACAAGCTCTAATAAAGGACTACAAATGGTTGGTGACCAAATGGAAGGTCACACATCCGTGAAGTCAAATGAAAAGGATTCCTTCACTCAAAATAGAAGACTAAATCAAGACCACAAAATGGAGATTCCAACAGAGTTGTCAACAATTTCAAATCGAGAATCAACCACTGCAAAATCTAATAATCCAAAAACGGTCAAGAAACACAATATATCGAAGCCGAAATGTGAAGCAGTAAATGTGTGCTACTGTTTTGTGAATAATTGCTGTCTCGATAAAGCGATAATCGCCTTATCAATAGCACTTTGCGCAACTGTCAAACAAAATATTGCCGTCAGCGGCAAGAAATTTCTGGACAGGACAGAAAAGGAACTGAAATCAAAATGCAACAAAGATAATTTGATGCATAGTTTCTTCCTTGCGAAGACGGGGAAGCTAACATGTAATATGAAAATGTTTCCAGAGTTGCAAAATATGGAAAAGACAAGCAAAATTAGAGTAGCGCAAAAAGAAGGCCACGTTGTTGAAAGCAAAGCCAAGGTGACAGAAATTGAAAAAGATGTTGTAGATTTCAATAAGACCGAGAAACTTTCCAAATTTCCAGTTCTGATAAAGGAATCTCCAAAAAAACTGAAAGCAACGGAAGAAGGAGCTAATTTAGTTTCAGTATTACACACAAAAAAAATAACACCAAATCAAACACGGAAAACTTTTACTAGTAAACAGGTAACTCTTTCAAAAAACTTATGCCTAAAGTCAAAATTATCTCAATCAGAAGCAACAATGACAGTACCACTGAGATCACACAAAATAAAAATTACCAAAAGAGTGATGGTTCAGCAGATGACAGATAACAAAAAGTATCAGCGTGAAGAATTGCTCAAAACTAACAATCCATCAATAATGAAGAAAAAGGAATGTCTTGAACTGAAGAAAACTCAAAAAACACTGCAGAATTACATCACAGTAACAAGCAAATATTATCAGAAAACACCCCGATCAATCACAAAAAATGAAAGTAACGCGATGACGGAGTTTGAACGCAATGAAGATATTGATATACGCCGAGCACGAGAGCATCTGAGACGTATTAATTTTAGCAGAACCGGTGTAAGACTGGAATCAAGTGCATCATCCTTCGTTCATAGGATCAATGAAGATCCAGTAAAGTTGTCAGATAAAAGCACAACAAGCCTAGGAACTTCTTCGGAACAGAGTTCCTCAGTTTTATCAATAATGAAGAAGAAAGCGAAGAAAAAGATATCTGGAATGAAAATGGACAAGGGTTCGAATGATCGACCAGTGGGCGGAACGCATACTGCATCTATTGAAAAAGAAAGATGTCAAAAAGAAAGATGTGATGGAAGGATTGTAGAACCAAACAATGACATTTTAGACAGAGAACTGATTAACGCATACAGACGCACTCAACGTATTCCGAAACCTCAGGCGAAAATTCCAGCTTGGAATGTGTATGACGAACGAAAGCTAGAGATGGGTACCACATGGAATCCACCAAAACTGCGCCACGAAATTCTGTCTACTACAGTACCAGTACCTTGCTTTATTCGTGCTCGTACACCAGCAGCTGATGTTGCTACCACCTTATCTACACCCATTCCTGCTATTGCTGTATTGCATCACGTCTCTGAAAATCACTTGCCAGTCATGGCCCCAAGACTAAAAAAAGTTTTGTCAAGTGATAGTAGCATAACCATCGCGGACAGTTTGCAACAGCACACGCCGAGCAGTCAGTTTGGTGTTACACTAAAACGTGTCGATCGTGTCACGGTACAGAAAAGCAAGGCGCGTGGTGCTATAACACAGTCAGCACCAAAGAAACCTTGGGTACCAAAATGGCGCCGAATACAACGGTATACACTTAATAGACTTACTTTTTTATTTCATGCAGATAGTCAAATCTTTAAATTAAAAAATTCTACACTTTAGGAAACTGTGATCTTAACGAACTTGTTGCAGCACAGAAGAAGAGGACGAAGCAGAAACGATACCAGTTGTTGAAATGAATAGGGACGAACAGGAACATGGTGATGAACAGGAAGCGAAGCAAATGACAAAGCATGTAGTTTTCATATTATCGAAAAGTTAAATAACACTTACAGACTGCTAAATTTTTCACTTGGATATTTATTGTGAAAGTAGTTTGCAAGTATCCGACTATTCAGCACAGTAGGTGTTCTAGTTGTGATACAGATATAGCTATATTTCAACCTACTGAAAGAGAGATACCAGTCGTTAGGTTATTTTGCTGATCTTTTAGTAGTGTCATTTCACTCAGTGAACTACAAATTTTGTTTCAGACAGTTATCATCGCAGGTTGCCACTCAGAAGAATGGAAAGGACATGACTGAAGCTGAAAAAGCCATGATGGTATTTACTTTACCCTTAATTGTAATGTTAAAAATTAATTTACCGGGAAGTTCTTTATCCCGTTGTCTGAAAATTTGAACCCGGTATTTGAAACTATCGAACAGAGTTATTGATTCCAAAAAACAGGAATGAATTACTTTCTAGGTGGCAAAAAGACGCCAGATAGAAGATGAAACTGCAAAACTACAAAAATATGAGGAAAAACGTCGAATTGAACGTAAACGGGAGGAAGAAGAATTGAAAAAGTTGAAGGAAAAGAAGGAACGAAGAAAACTTGAACGAAAAGAGGAAGAACGACAATTTCAAGAAAGACTTAAGCAAGAAGAAGAAAGAAGGAAGCAGGAAGAGGTTCCTTCTTATTTCCATCAAAGCTGTTAACGTAATTTTAAACAGTCATTTTATTAGATATTTGAAAATTTCAAACTAAATACATGAAATTTGTGTAGATGTCGTAAATCAACTTGCGGAACAAAACTTACATCTTAGGAGGAGCGAAAAGCTAAAATGGAAGCAGAGAAACGTAAAAAGGAGGACGAAAAACGAAAACGCCAACAAATGTTATCATCGCGATTTACGAATACGACTCCGGGACATATGGGACGTAATTTCATTATTCCTCAAAAATCCGACAAAGCGGATAAATTCGGTAACATCGTTCAGGTACATTTATAAATTTAGTATTTAATATCTAAAGTGAACTGCATGTTTCATCTTTTTATAAAATCTTTTTATTTCTTTGCTTCATAAATTGAGTTTTTCAATATTTGAACTTATAAAACTAAATAAAATTGGATCAAAAAAAGCACTCTAAAATTTTCATAAGTAATGATGTATGACGAAAAACGGAACCTATTGTCTCATACTTTATGATAAGTGAATGCACGTGTTTAAAATACATGTATCTATGCGTGTTAAATGCGCTTTTATCACCAATATTGTTTTCTTAGCACTTTGTTTTTTGAACCTTATTGCAAAAATGGATGAGTTCACCATTTCTTGTTTAAATGGATTCATTTTCAGGCCAAACATGAAATGAGTATGACGAAAGAGCAACAAGAAGAAGCAAAGTGTAATTACTTGGTATCTGTGAAGCACACCATTGAATTCGAAAAAATTGGGCCGGCAGAGTTACGTGAAAAGATACGTCAAATACACCAACGTATTTGTAAACTGGAAGCTGATAAATATGACTTGGAAAAACGGCATGAACGTCAAGAATACGACGTAATTACACTCACATTTAGTGCCTTTTGCAGGAAAAGTCAAATTTCATTTCTCCATATTGTCATATCTGACAAAAAAATTTTCAAATTTGGTTTTAATTGCTACTATCATATGTTAAAGTTCGGTCACAGACTCAACATGTTAGCACGGTGTTGTTTAATATAGAGGCGTAAATATATTCTAGTTGCGTGAGCTGAACGAGCGTCAACGACAAGTGGCGCGTAATAAAGCACTCGAAAAGGGACTTGATCCAGCTGATACAAATTCCAAACATCCGGTTACTGCTTTATATTTTCCGACGTAATATAAAGAATATGAAAATGAGTTAAAAAGTCTTCTTCCACACCATTTATTATCTTTCAATACCTGTCCAGAGATTATGACTCCAAACAGTAATTTTAAAAATTATAGTTCTTACAGAGGTGTGTCATATTACCTTCTAAAGATGCAACTTTAGCAGTGAGATCTGTACTAACTACAATAGAATCAGAAATGACAACATCAGTAAACGGATTTTTTTTCTTATAATTTGCTTCAGCTGCATCACTAACTGCGCCAATAACCACAATTCAAACCATTTCAGAAAAATTTCCCATATCAAAGAAAAGATGTGCATTAACTTTTATTTTCCCTTACAAAAAGATAGTATATAAACTGAAGAATAGTGGATCCTTTGCGGCTGAAGCAAACTTTTTTTCAAAGTTTATTCCCGCTACATTTTAGCCGAAGGTATCGATAGTGAGCAAATACGATCGGCAAATCGACCGGAGAAATTTCAGAGAGCGCAGGGCTATATTTGAGAATGTATTTTTCAATTAATCATGTTGTATAATTCTACATTTTCGTTCTTATCCACTAATAAAATATCATTGCATGCTGTTATTGTGAATTATAGCAATCATAAATTCAACAAAAATCTCTTTTGTATTTTGGTTCATTATAATTTTCATTTATGGACATTTCCTCAACATTCCTTTTCATTACGAATTACTTCATATTTGCCCACGTCTATCATCCTTAAACAATGTTTTCTTCCAGAAAACTTCATATCCATGTTTTCCGAATGTTCCACCGCCACCAACTGTTTACGAGAAAATGATTCTCTCTTACGATAAGGAGGATGTATAAGAGTTTTTTCATTTTAATTATTATTTACTTGTTTTTTCAAATTACTTCACCGTAATAATTCTTTTTGTCACAGAAAAAACCTTGAAAAATTTATTTCCCTTCAAAATTCCTTCCACAAACAGCAACGCCATGGTTTTATACATAACATAACTTCATTTTACACATATAGAAGTGGAAATAGCTCAATGAGAAAACTTGAAATATTTCTTGATAACTTCACTTGGAAGAGAGATTTAAAGTCTTCTGCTTCAACTATTAAAAGATAGCTGTGGGTGAATAATATTGCTTGAATTGCAGGAAGAAGAAGACGACGAAGAAGAGGAAGAATGAATTTTGTAAACTGAATTATTTTTTTCTAATAAGTTTGCATGAATTATCAATATATATGTTATCATTTTATATCATCCAGTCATAAGAATCTTTTTTTCTTACGTTGTCCCAAAAGTGATGTTATTTTTTGGCTTGCAGGCATATCTTTCTAATACATTTTGTCTTGTCTGCCGTGAATCATACTCATACTGTTAACACATTCGGTAGAGGGATAATGTTCAAAAAGTTAACCATGAACTTGAGCAAAATCAAATCCATTAAGGTGCAAACCAATGAATCGTACTAATAAACATTTTAACTTCTATGTTGCTGAGGCTTACGACGCCTTGGCAATAATTTACTGACATTAGAGTGCTTATTTCACTTCTAAAAATCATAATTCGTCAAATCTCAACAAGCAGAAATGCATCCTTGCATAGTCAATAAACATATTCGCAAGGTTGCAAGTCAGGATTATATATTGCGAAAGTCAATTGATTTTAAAACTGTGAAAAAAGTAAGAATAATAAAAGGCAGAAATCGCTACTTGCTCACTATTTGTACCAAAATTTAAGTCAAAGTCACATAATGACTTTGATGACCTTAGTTCGTCAAAAGACGGATGCAAGTTTTAGCTAAGATATAAAAGAATTTTTAGGCCTCGGTGCAAATTATAATGGCTCGGAGTTGCATTGGACAAAATTCAAAAACGATAAATAAGTGGAAAGTTGATCAATGTCATCAAGCGAATCTAACAATCAACTTACGTTTGAAATCGATTAAAAATTTAACAAATAACTATAGGCAGTCGAGGCAAACCGTTTAGCCATACAAAGCTCTTAAATATGTCTGGACACTTTTGAATAACACTGGATCTAATGAAATGAAATGCTAATGTTCCAATTTTTAATCCTACGTGATAATTCAGTAAGAAATTCATCGTTTTTTACGAAACTTTTATACTTTTCCAGCTATACATTTGTAATTTAGATGCACATATACAGCGTGTAAGGAAGATTCTGGGAAGAGTTCAAAAGTTATTGTAAAATCTTCAATGAAACAATTGGAGATGAAAAAAATCTGATACGAAAACGAAGGAAAAGTTGACAGTTGGTTTATTTACAGATTTTAAAACTTTAACTTACAGGATTGTTCTTATTAGCTCCGTCACACTATTAGTAATCTAAGCAAAGGATGAATCTAAAAATGAAGTGAACATTCCTCGTATAAAAAGAACATCGTTCGGCGTACTGCGAAAATAAAGACGATCATGACTATTAATAATTATTTCAGTTGCACAGATCATCTAGCTGTCCGCTGTCATTGTTTTCGAATTTTCATATCCATTGCTTGAGTTTAAATCCAAAACTTAAAATTCAACAAGATACTTTTATTATTTATTTCTCTAGTCATGTCGTCTCTGTAATTGTTTCATTTTTATTTCGCCTATCTCGTCATTAGATATTTTCTCAACTTCTCCGACAGCATTCATTCTACTATCATTTAGATAATTACCGTCCTTTTAATTTAGTTACTGTCGCCTGCTATTATAATATCGGTTTGCATGATGAACCTATTCTCACTGCCTATCACTTTCCTGATTTGTACTTCTTTTCCATAACTTAGCCCAGCTTTGTCAATATTTATAGTTAGTTTGAGTGATTTAATAACAGCCACTGGCAAAATGATCAAATTTGCTTTGATACAGTTGCATTAAGTATTAGTTTTTCAGCCTCATTTTTCAAGCTAAATTATAACAAGCACGGTTCTTTTTCCAATTTTACTATTAGTGATTTCCGGCTGCGTTAATGTTTCTTTTTTACCAGTTTGCTTCATCTAACAGCATACTTTTCCATCATTTGTCCGAGATAAATATATCTGATTAATAACATCGTAAAGGTGCCTTACACGATTTGCAATCATAATTCTTCGATTCAGTTCATCCAGATCGTCTCAGTCCACTTAATGATCCTGGTGCAGTATTCAACTGCCGGATTACCCATATATTTATTGCATTGTCAGTATTACACTTATCTTCACCTAGTTTGTTTGTGATTGTTTTTTAAACTTCCTGTATTTATTCGTTCTTTTTTTTCACTACACTGTATTGTACATCATATATTTGATGAATCCCGAAATATTTCTAGCATTTCTTCAGTCAGATCTTCTAATACTGCTTTCTCAGTAAATAATCCTACCAAACTTATTTCCATATTGTTCAACAAATTTTTCTGCTTTTTTTATTTTTTGCATGATTCAAACCATAATGCAGAACAGATAGTTAATTATCTTCTTTACTCTTAGAGACTGATTATTTCTACGTTAAGTTCTTGCTGATATTCCTTCGGAAGGAGAATTTTTTCAGTTATGAATAAAAAGAGCTACAATTTGTCTTGCATTATTCCACAATATTTTACGTTTGCTTCCAATCTTTCAAATTCATTCTGCTAACGACTGAAAGTGATATCTATACTGGGAGGACATCTTGATATTATCACGATTCATGTGTATGTAGTGAGGAAAGGAATTGCAAGCTTTCATGTAGTTTACCCATGCCTCGTATAGGTTTATCTCTTGCTTTTTACTTTCTATAGTGTGATCAACTAGTCTTTCGTCCCTTCAGGCCTTCATCAATTTTCATCTCACAAAATAATTATGTTGAATAGACGGCATTGTTTTGTTATTATATCTTGAAATTTCTTCGATTAGTCACTCATCCCTTTCTATTTACACTAATGAACACTGTCAGTTTTCCTCGCATTTTCAATTATGACTGCGCTTCCTGGCTCTAAATCTCTAAAGGTTTTTTGCTGCGCATTCTAAACATTTTGCTGATCAAGTAAACCAACCTGAGAAAACATACTTAACCTGAATCTTGTCATCAACTGTATTTGATAATTACTTTTATTAACTTAGGTTGCTTATGTGCATCTTCCGCCTCATTTTCGATTTGGCTATTCAATTAAGAATAATTGATTAAGACCTCGAAAATACGTGCAATTAGAAAAAGAGACTACAGAAGACTGAAATTCAGTCCAAAAAGCTTATTTTTATCATCAACCAAAGAAGGTTTTTAATAACATCGAAAGTAATGAAATGAATATTACTGCTAAAATATGTTTTCGGTATGCTAGGAGTTTAAAGTCTTTTTTCCGCAAAAGTTATACTTGGTTTGTTGACGAAAAATGAATTTACAGCTATAGTGTTGTTAGTACTTTGCACATGAGACCGGTTTAGTCAACCACTAAGTATTACCTCAGTGTTGACTGAATTTCGTAGACAGCTGAAGAAATGATTTTTAGTCTTTTAATATATTATTACACTGAAGAGAACTTACCTTGCAGTTTTCCGTTATGAAACTGTATGAAATGTTTAAAAGTAATAAAAATTTCAGTTCTCAGAATTTGACGCATCTGCTATGCCAAATCAACGAAATAACGATTTGTAATCCAAATTTGTTGAAGTAAACTGAAGCAAACAATAAAAGTTATTCCGATTTCCAAATTCATTTGTTTATTTCGTTTTTGGAGCTGTATGAAATATTAAAACTGCTAATGCTCAGTTACTAAATTGATTATTATTGCTTTCAAGCACTATTTTTGGAATTTTTTATCTGTGAATACTGCTAAAATTTTCGTCAATTTTTTGGAAGTATCGGTTCAATAATGATGGTATTTTCCGACCATAGGAAATATTGAAAATAAAATATAACAGGCAGGAAGATTTATGAGAAATATATATAAATTTGAACCCTATCCTTGAGGGATCGTATGAGTCTTAAAAAATTTCCGTACTTGTCATCATTTACTGAATATTTTGTCCAACTCTCATCCTGTTCTGATATTTTGGTCAATAAAATGTTTTGTGCCATGCCAAAACAAATCCATAATATCGTTATCTCATGTTCTTTATGGATTATTTCGACTAATATAGAGTGGTTTGTCAGAAATAATATATCCTTTGTTTATTATATGTTGAAAGAATATTGAAGTGTCATTCCGAACTGATTAACATCAAATTTCTATGCGTGGCCATTAATAATCACTGAAGTATTTTTAGTGATTAGTACCTGGCAGAAATGCTCACAATTCACACATGCTGTTAGTATTATTGGAACAAGTTGTTATTTGTTCAAGTGATATATTGTTTCTGTTGGCTGCTTAATGTCAAGTTATTTTATTAAGATATGTGACCACTATGCGATTTGATGTTTATAGTGTAATTGTCGGATTGTAATGCTAGACAGATTCCCCAGAAAACACTCATAATGTCAATTATCAATGAAATTATTGAATTATTCATAAACATCCTTTTAGAAAAAATCTTCTCATACGAAATTTAAAATCTTCATTTAGTATGCAAATTTCCTCAAATCGTCTTTCCAACGACTAATATTTTCTAATAGAATATATAGGTGTTGAATGCACAATGTGATATGAAATGCAACTCATTTCTTGCTTTATTCGCTACAAATTTGGCTGTAAATTCCGGAGATTTTTGCATCTCTGTTATTTAGAAAGGAGAACGTAAAGTTTTTACGAAGTGTGATCAATTTAATAAAATTAAATAATGAAATGACAGAGTAAGTTAGATTTGAATTGTTACACGGCAATATTCTGGTAATATTTCAGTGAGATCATAGCAAGAATATAAAGCAAATACAAAAATGGATAAACAACGGATAATGATTACAATACATTCAAAGAAAATAATCCATTTGATCGAATAATTCGAAATTGAATACATGTGGAAATCATCCATATATATTTAGTATGATTACACTTCTATGCTAATCGAATCAAATATTACGGCTTTAACATATAAAATAAGGATTGTTGAGAAAAGCATATCTTAAGCACTACACCAATGACATAAGAAGCTGATCGTAAAGAATTTAAAGAAAGTATAGTTGGAAAAAAATTTATGGAAAAAAGAATTTGAAAATTTTGAGTGATTTAAAAGGTTCATATTGTCGAAGAACTTCCCAGATTGAGTACAGTGAAAAAGAATCGACAATGAAACTAAATAACCACTATTACCTTGTTTGCACTATATTGCGATGTTTATTATTAATATATAAATATAGCGTAAAGGTTATTCATATGTCTCTTCGAACTTCGTAACAGAAAATTTCCCGACATAAACGAATTATTCTTAATTGGTATTTTTGCAAAAAATCTCTTGAAACTAAGGCTAAGTAATAAAATCAATTATAGAGCAAAATCATTTCTAGCGATTAATATGAGAATATTATTTCATGCGTTTCGATAATACAAATACAATACAAGAGATCAATGAATAAATAAAACATGGCGATGAAATTTCAATTATTATTAATTACTGGCTTATTGATTTATTGAGTATCGAACTTTACTAATAGTGATATCATTTGTTCTTTTTTTTTATTTTTGCAAATTCATGCGTTGCATAATACAATTTTTAATAGATGAAGATTGAGGGGTTAGGATTTCTTTCCCTTAAACGATACAGTGATGCAGGTGAGAGTGTAACTAGAAATGATCTGCCAGGTCTAATATATATATATATATAAGACCTGACAGATCATTTCAATATATATATATATGCAAAAATGTCTGATGCATGGGAATGAGAAGGAGAAAAAATGATGCAATTTTCTACGCATTACTGAAAAAAAAAGTTTTTTCCTTTTGTTGCTTTGAAGGAGTTGCCAATAGAACATATTTGCAAACAGATATGCTAAATTATATAATTGCTTCTATATTTTGCTTAGCAATCGCTACTTGAAAATAGACAATATGAATAATTGATTTCATAAAAAGTTCAACTGCAAGTGTTATTATATCTGGTATTTCTGTTTGTTGATTAGTAAGAAAATTTTTGCTTTTATTGGAACATAATCATTTCTTGATGTATGCTAACGCTCGATTTCGAAATCTCACCTAATCTGATTAAGACGAAGCAGCCGAATCTTTACACGAGGAGACTTTCAAATAATGAATCAAATGAATTTTTTTTAAGTAATAAGATTAGATGAGTTTGGGGAAAAAGTTACGGTTCCGTAGGATAAAAGAATGCTGTAATACGATCTTGGCCGTATTTATTGCTAGCAATGCAGACGTATACTCCCAAATCTTCCCATTGCGTATCATAGATAATCAAATCGCCATTTGACAATATCTGAAATATTGGTGAATCGTTGAAATGTTGTTTAACAGCAATAATTTAAAATAATTATAATTCATTCAACCAAGGCTTGACTCATTTTTTTGCATATTTTTATTTAATTCTGTTTACTTTGTATTTCTTCACATCGTTAAGTTTAGAATTTTCCTCATTGTACCAAGTGATATTTGGTCGCGGAGTTTCATAAACTCGACAAAATAGCTGCACTGTTGCACCAGATCTTTCGAAGCGGCTGTCTGTCCACATGTTTATTATTGGTGGTGAATGTTTTTGCGAGCATTTCACATTCCCTTCTGAAATTTGTGTGAATAATGACATAAACTAAAGATGTTAACTTGACCAACTCTGCTTACAATCTGATAAAAGTGTAAAATTTTAAACTTATGGTACTGAAGGTAAGGGATTATATGCATACATTACATGGAAGTGCTGAAACTCACCAACAACAATAGTTCCACTTTCCAGTTTCTGATAACCATTACTCGCTAAACATTTGTATTTAGCTGCATTTTTGGTTTTGATACACGGAACGACCATCTTGGATACAGTTACACCATACTGTGTGGTACTAAGACCAGCATTATGCAGTTTTTCGGCACCATTACTTTCCTCCATGGCATGAATCAAATTATCGTTACGTGCCCTGCAAGATATGTTATTGAAGTATACATTCATTCAACAGCGCTAATAAAATATTCCCAGCTTATTTCTCAGTACCGATTTCCTCCAATCTTTGTAATGGTTATTCTCAAAATCTGAAAAACAATAAAAATGAAAAATCTGAAAAACAATAAGAAAGAAAAAGCAATGAAAATGAATAAAACTGAACATTGCTTGAGCATTGTTTAAAATGTAAACCTATACTTTGAATCCAGTTTTGGTAGAGATAGTTATAACCAACTGCTTGTATTAGTGGAAGTCTCTGAGTCCATTACGGGTGAAGAATCGTTTAATTGGTGAAAACTAACTTATTACATTTACAACCTCATAAAATAAAGTTAGTATAGTCAACTCCATTCTTTTAAAAACCGAATGGCAAAAGATTTCATTAGCAAATGTAATAAAAGGAACCATTCGATGACTGGTGGTGGAATGCCAATCGCTTCACATTTCAACACAAGTTCATTTCCTTCAGATATTTCAACTTCTTTTGGTGTTTTAGTAAAATGCAAATAGGGCGCTTCAGTTAAATGCTCTAGAATTCTTTTTCATCATTAATTTCTTCAAAAAAAAAATATTCTGGGTTACATCAGATAACTTAACATCAGGATATCCAAGAGATAATATTGCAATTCATCTTCTACTTTTTTAATTCTTCAATTTATTGTAAATAAAAAACAGAAAAAAAATTCGTGTTTGCATAATATCACATGCTTAAAAACCCGTTTACAATGCAAACTTAAGATAATATATTTTTGACAAAAATCTTACTTGCATCCGAGGATTTTAATCACCAAAAACAACTTGCATCAAAATACCTGCATTAAGATCATCATCATTCAGTGTTTTCACACCCTTTTGAATATTCGTTTGCACAATCTGAAATCATCATTATATTTTAATTTTTAAAGAAAAAGCTAAGAAATTGTACAGTCAGAGAACAAAGAGAAAGCCAGAAAATACTCTAAAATGTGAGTCATTTTGAACATTGTCGAACACCGTGACTCACGTGACTTCTTTCAAAAATATTTCGTTGACGTGATGTACACATTGTTAAGGCGATCAAAGTCAGTAAATAAATCGTTGTAAAATCAGTAACATGAAGCATTATCTGCGAGGAATGGAACTGAAAATGTAATAAACTTTTCATTCCATCTAAAAAATAAAACCGCCAACGGATTCGTTTACTGTAATAAAAAATAGTAAAAAGTTTGACATCGAATATATTGGAAAGCATTCATCATTGTATAGATCAAATTAGAAAAGCGAACAAGGAATAAAAGATTAATCACAACATGCCAAAATAAAGTGTATCATTTCATACGGAAGCATATGAATGTCTAGAATCAGCATAGGATCTAAATACACATGTTGAAAATATTATATATTTTCAACAAACGTTTTCTTTCAAACTTAAAGCGTATAAAACGTAAACTTCTCAGACGTACGGAGTGATTTAAGAAAAAGGAAAATCAAACTTAAACAAAACGATTCTATAGTGCAGTGCTACATTGTAGCTATGCTGACTGATTTTGGCAACCGCCTTAGCAATCACTTTTAGATAAAAACAAAGAAGTAGTTTTTACCATGTGTCACCAAAAAATCTTTTCTTGGAAAACCGGAAATATGAAGGGATAGGAAAATATCGGATTCAAAATTGCACAAACAGCATAATCTGTTAAACCCATAGGTGATATGTGCAATACACATTCAATATTACTTTTTTTTGCATCTGCGAACAAACACGCTAAAAGCGTAATGCAAAATTTTTAATTTTTTTTAAATTACAAATTTCATATTGTCAATAAATTTTCGCATCATATTAATCACCTGGTACACAACTTATTAAACAACTGAATTAACATCATAACGATGATTAACTAATTACGAGGTGTTTTATTCATCATTACTAGCTTCGCCACTTTTCATTCGCCTTTTCAGATGATGGCATGATTATATGAGTCGGATAAACTAAATGATCGAGATCTGATTTCTAAGAATTGTATTAAAATATTAAATTACGGTGATTCAAGTGAAATGCAGCACAGTGAAATTCAGTTATAAATTCTGCTGTAAGGCTTATTATATTATAACAACAATTGACAATAATTAATATAATGATAATAATTAATAATAATTAATTATAATTAATAATAATAATTAATTATAATTAATAATAATAATAATAATGATAATAATAATAATAATTATTATTAATAATAATAATAATAATATAATAATCAGTCAAATAGCCTTTGAGAAGGAAAGGAGATCTAAAAAGTTCGGTTGTCGAGAGGCAATGAGCATTGGTGATTTCTCGATTAAACGATGCTTTTATTGAATATCACAAGTAGAAAGACACCTCATACAATTGCTTAAGAAGTGAAAAAAATTTTTTGCGAAATAGATTCTAATCATGATTTATTGATTCTAAAAATGGCATAACAGGTCCAATTTTTGAAGCTAAAAAAATAGAAGATGCCATTCTTCTTCACCACATGAATTGAAAAAAGCGAATTGCGTTTTGGTATTCATCCTCTCTTGTTCAAAAAAGGTGTAGTTTTCGGATAATGATTGCAAAAATTTTGTAAATGTAACGGTTGACAATGGATATGAAAGGACGATTCCCAAAAGCGATATTCTTAATGTCTGCGTTCAAGTCCATTTCCACTTTGAACCGCTTATCATTATATATTTTTCTCTGATTTCAACATCGTTTGGTTGTGTCCATCACCCCTGATGTTTTAAATTACCGGATTTGGACTCAATTTTCGTGTTCATGTCTCCAATTCCATTACAGATGCATAAGTAGATTTCATATTGAGAGTTAAATCGAGTTTATTACGAACAATCTCACAACCTCATTGTTGCTGCTCACCATGTCACAACGCCAACCTCTATGAACTTGATAGTTTTGGTAATATCTACTTGATGAAGAAGTACATCAACTCACGTCAAGTTAAGCTTACGTTATCTTTCGCAAATTAAAAGAATTGCTGCATCACCTTTCTACATACTCCTCATTTGTTAGAGAAATGGTTGATTTGCTAATTCACCAGATTTGAAATCCGACAACCACTTACAGGTATAGATGGATATCGAAAAGTGAAGACGCATTGGTTGAAGTGACTTAGCAGTCGTGCTTCGCGGTTTATTATCAATCATCGCATGAGATACATTATGAGAAATAATTTAACCGTTAACCGGGTAAATAATAGTTATGTCTTGTTGATACTAAACCATTCTTTGGTAAGATTTCATCTGATTCCATTCATTTCCAAATGAGTTCTCTTGAGGTCCTACCTTTTGATAATAAAAAAAAGTACAAAAAAAGATTTCGTAGAGGCACGACAAAAATTATTTAATCGTTAAAGGCAATGAATTTTTCGCCCACTTTTGCCTTATACATGCATATGTGTCGCCTAAGAAAAATGCTTCTGTGGATGCTTGTCGAGCGGGGTAACGCTGACGTCAATCAGTTTATACTACCCCTTACAAGTATGAAAATGCAAACTCGATTCAATCAATATGAAATTTTCCAATTTTAATAACCTTTTCATAAAAGGAAGTCCCTCAGGAACACTATTTCCAATAATTTGATAAGTACAAATAAATTCGAAAATTTGCAGTCACAAAAAGCAAAAATAAAATAAACATGAGGGAATAAAATTTGCAGAAAAGCCATAACAAGCATTACTAATGCAGCTGAAAGAGTTATTTCAGCAGAACTTTTTATAATTCGATTAATCATTTGTAGGTCTTGCGCGCATACACACACACACACACACACACATACACACACACACACACACATCATTCACTAAGCACATCACCTCCACAAGAAAGTAAATGATTCGATTTTTACTTATCGCTTGCATCGTGAAAGATCTTAATTATTGATACAAATCTGTGCAACTACTGCGTAACACTGAATTCTTTTTCTTCAAATCAGTAAATCCGAATGAGTTATAAAAGTGAGAAATATGGATATAATATATGGTTATAGATGTGGAAGGTACTTAAATCCATATTTGGAAGATATTTATAACATAAGCAATGCCGGATAAACACGGACTCGAATGCAAGTTGCGTGGAACTAGTCATAATAACTAATATATCAATGAATTTTCAAAGAATTCTGGAAAAAGTAATATCATAAATATTGAATAAATTTGTCACACTGAAAAGCCTAAAGATGAGGATTTTCGGAAATGTTAGATGTCAGATAAAATGTTTTCAGAGCATCTTTGCTTTCATTAGAAGTTAGAAACTAAGGTAGGATTGTCGAATTCTCAAAGATTTGTGCAAAACATATCGATCGTTTGCTTCCCTACTTATGCAAATTAAAGTTTAGCAGATGTTTTCATTCTCAAATGCTGACACTCCATGTCTACTAATTATAACCATTATGATTGCCAGAATGAAAGACTTAGCTAAGAAGTGTGCTCTCATCCCAAGCAATTTATTCTCGCGATGTTATTCAAAATATGACTCCCAGAACACGGCAACCACTTCAGTCCTGGAAGATATGCAAACTTACTGCATGCCACAGCTATTTATTTCACCACATCCACGGGGAAACTCATTAGAATACGATCAAAAAAATCTTTTTTTCTCCTTCTGCCCTCCGCAATTTTCCCATACCAGGTTCACATGATTATATTCTTCTGAAGTATACGTAAAATTATTCAATTATAAGATCGAATCCCATCTTCTGTAATTTAGCAACATTTACTCTTTTATCACAAGATAAAAAAACAATACGCATCGTAGAGCTAGCTACTATCATTGAAATTCGAAAACGTGCACTCACCGTGAATACGATACCGCTGTATCTTATACTCTTTCATTTCTCCACTCGAAAAACTTTATGGGAAAAAACATACACAAAATACGTGACATGCTTTAAATAAAAGGTGTAAAAATTCGGGAAATTTCAGATAATTTTAAAAACCCACGTAATAAACTACAGCTAAACATTTAAAGAGCGCCCTTAGTAAGTTGAAGACTCTCGACTGAAGAATCTATCGGAGTGAATATTATATAATGAAGAGGAAGATTTCATTGTGCAATAATCAGTTTTAAGTTAACAAAATTTAATAAAATTACAGTCCTACGGGACGGGACGTAAAGCCACGCACGGAATGCGATAATGAGCTGCATAAAGCAATTTTCAAACTATTCACATGCGTGCCAAAATTGAATCAAATTTTCGAAACTCATTCGTTTAAAATATTAACAAAAATGTCTTATCAGCTGAGAATCTTACGTGACAACAACAGTCCTGAAGTTATTGTCACACAAACCGAAGAATATGATGTAAAATACGCCGGAATCTTAATGAACATTTTTATGGATCCAAAGAAGGTAAACTAAGCATTTCATATACAAAGCAAATAATTAAACAAAAACAATGCATGATACAAAGTCCCCTGTCAACTGATATGAAAAATTTTACACTCCCAATCATTATCATTCAAATTTATGCCGTTAAGGAAACATGAATAAAGTTTTAAACAAATAATATGCCACAATATGATAATCATAACGGCATCAGTCTATACTTACTAATCTCAAATAAAGAAAAAATTATGTCACCTCACTAAAATCAAAACTACCGAAACAATATCCCATCATCCAGCTAGAAATGAGTATGTATAATGTGAAACATTACCATTCAAATTATATCAAAATATCAAAAAGAGAAAAATTATTAAGGCCACAAAAAATCAACGCAATAACTAAAAAAATTGAACAGTTAATAAAATCAAAGTTAATAAAAAAAATGGGTTAAACAGAACAGGTGTGCAGTGATGAACGTACCGGTTTTTACAAATATCCCACTATTAAATTTGCGCCATACTTTTGACTAAATCATCAGCAATCATTATTGAATCGGAAATTTTCTGAAACACAAGATATGGGCTAGTATACACCCCTTCATTCCAACATTGAAGGTCACTGAATGAGCTTACCGGTGAAAAATCACAAGGAGATGATGCCATAATTCGCATCAGATTCAGTAATAAAGCACTTCATGTGACTATATATCACAAAAACAATAAAGCATTTTTGACAGTGACATAGCATGTATTCACATTTCTAACCATTATTTCTGTCCACATGCTACTTTTGCTGCACTACAATTTCCGACAATGTTGTCATTTTCAACAAATTTTTTGAGTGCAAAAGAATGACCCAAGTAATTTTGAGCGGTATTTCATACGGCCCTTTCACAATCTTATATCAGTTTTGTTCTTGTTCTTGAGAAGGAACTAATAATTTGTGTTTTGAAGGCAGTAAAAACACGTTAAACATTAACTGAATGTGTCCAAAGAAAAATTTTTTTCATTTGAAAACTTATACGTAAATCATAATATAATATACAACGATCCAAACGCTTTCTAAACATTAATTTACAGTACTGAATAAGTGAAAAAGGTTGCTACTGCTGGCATAGATGTCAAAGTCAGAAGTCAAAATTATAAAAGCCATAATAAAAAAAATAGTTACTGGGGCACAACATAGTTTTTTAAGGAAATCGCCTAGCAAAGAATAAAGTTTTTTAAGGAAATAGTCTTACAACGAGCAACTGTTCGTTCACCATTTTCACTAACTGACATATTTACGCTCAGTCTCATCTTAGTAAATCTAACATGTCATCCGAAGACAGTCGCTGCTGAGGTGCATCGGTGAAAACAATCGACTTCGCCAGTATGTTTCTGTCTGAAACTCAATTTCCCAAACCAAATGCCTTCTTTTCCCATGAAATTATAAAAAACTGATACATGCAGCCTGAACAAAAAAAGCATTACCATTATTTCGCATAAATTATCTACATTGAAGACATACCTGTTGCTGGTATAGACATTATAGGAGTCATTTGGTTCATCGGTACAGAATGCTTCTGCGGTTTCTTTTTCATACCCAGATCATCCAAATCAATATTCACT
The DNA here is from genome assembly GCA_916381525.1 of Cercopithifilaria johnstoni. NCBI lineage: Eukaryota > Metazoa > Nematoda > Chromadorea > Rhabditida > Onchocercidae > Cercopithifilaria > Cercopithifilaria johnstoni. Next base: position 78,977 of record CAKAEH010000533.1, read on the forward strand.
TTGTTTGATGCATCTGCCCACGTCGATGGAATTTTCTGCAAATATAATTTTGGTTCACAATATTTCAAAAAGATAACATACAAACAACATAATTTCATAATTAGCGAGATTTGGTCAAATGCACAAAAACAGAAAAATAGCAAATTTCATCTTTAAATACTTTATGAGACTAACCACAGTTGATTTCGAAACCTGGTCAATTTGTGGAGATGGTACATTTACATGTGACGGAATAACGGAAACGGAGTACGTAGGCACTGGCATCTGTAGATGAAAATTAATGATCAAAAGTATATAAGAATGACCGTATATAAGAATGATTTACATTGATAATATCCTAATATTACTGGAACAGCATCCCTTCATGAATATATAAAATAATAAAAGATGAAAACATCCTACACAATCTATGAAAGCTTTAATTAAGATTAAGACCGTCGCAGCCTTTCATTTTTGCATGAAAATAAATGTAAAAAGTCGTAGTAGGCCGATAATTATAAGCTCTTTAATAAATTCACTGCCAGCATCTTAATTTCCAGGAAGTCAAAGAAAGTTGTCAAACTTATGGTCGTGCATTTACACGTTTCGCAATACATAATAGTTCTTCCTTTACAAACTACAATTTGGAAAGTCCGAATGAGTTTTTATTTTTTTACTATTCAACTTTCAGCAGCTCAAAGCAACAATTTAACGTACTAATGGAGTTGCTGTAGTCAAAAGAACGGTACTGTGACGCGATGATTGCATAGTAGTATCAGCAGAAGGTACATGATTTGTAGACATGTCACCCCAACCTGAAAAAAGGGTAGCACTGCCACCCAATGGAAATGAAAATGCTGCCTGTGAAGGTACTGCAGCTGGGGATAAAGCAACGTAATCTGAAAATGAAACAGATGGTGCAGCGGCAGATACATGTTGTTGATCTGGATTTGGAAGTACAGCATCTGATACTGATCTAGAATAAAGTATTAAATTAGAGGACAAAACACTTAAAAAAAGCATGATAATATAATTCCCTAAGTTAAAAAACCTCAGAATACTTGTCAACACGAATTTGTGATGAGCGTATAACCAAAATATATCTCGTCAAATTTTATTCTCAAAAATATAAACTAAACAATAAGCTCAGCAAACGACTAGTACCATAATACAAGTCACCAAATATCACAGAAAAAAGACACATTAAAGTAAAAGTACATAAGATTAACATACTCAGGAGATAAACTGCCAAAGCGTAATGGCGAAGTGGATTGTTGATCACTAGCCAACTGGTTTACAGCTTTCATGAACGAGGAAGGCTGCAAAGTGGATGTTTTCGAACTATCATTGAAAAATGAAGTTACGGAATTATTCGCATTTCCATTACCACTGAATTCATCTAATCCAAGCAGATCTGAAAAAAGCTTATAATGAATTTAAGTAGATGTCGGTATCTTGAAAAATATAAGTTAGTGTCAACGTTATTTGTATTATTCCTTTTAGCTATTCATCACACATTAGTTTTAATGTTCAACGACTATTTGATGCATATCAAATTCTTTCCACATATTTAAGGCGTTTCTACTTTAAAAGTCAGCTTCAGCTAGTGGCAACAAACGGATTAAAAAAAAGAAACAGTACACTGTAGCGAATAAATCACCTGAGATATGCGGACAAGACATACTGACAAATACAGAAACATTTAACAAAAAACTAAGACGTAACTGTGAAAACCACATCAGATTTCGAAAAACTCGAAGTGAAAACTACACAACAGTAGATTAAACTGATTGCATCCATTTCTAGATTTTGACAATTTCTCTAATTTTCCTGTTCCGCGGCATCAATTTTAGTTTACCGATCATTACCGATCAGTCCATTCTGCATCTACGAAATTTTATATTGAACAACAGACTAAAGAGGCAGAGAGAGGAGGCCTTTCACTACTACATAAAGAAATTATATATACATATTTACTTGTCATGCATAAAGTGGCCACTATGCAAAATAAAAGAATATCAAAAAACCCAACTATCAGGATGCGGGAATCGAAAAGTCTACCGAGGAGAAAACATAGTATCTCGAAGGTGCACGTAAACGTTACACAAGTTTTCGGAAATCAGCACATAAAAATAAAACAAGATAGTCTAATATTTGAAATATGTTATGAACCGTTGAGTGGTTTATTTTGTAGAGAAATGCCACTATCGGAATGTTTTACTGTCGTAGTAGCTATTACACTCGAACCAGCAGGAGGAGGTGGTGGAGGAGGAGGAGGAGGAGGAGGAGGTACGACAGCAGGAGTCGGAACATCGATGATATGTAGTTGATAGGACTTATGAATGGGTTGTGACTGTGTTGTTACTAACGACGGTGTAGGAACTTTTTGAAACTGAGACTGAAGATTACGAGCCAGGGCAAAATCACCGAATTCTTCATCATCTTCAATTTCTTGGCCAAACGGTTCTGGTGTGTGCTGCAAGTAAAGTGACTGGTAAACAAGCAAAAGAAAAATATGAAATTGTACGGAAGCGCTAATAATTCGATCGCTTTAATAAATCAAAGATAACTGTAAAGCCTATTTCTAACCAACCTCTCGTATGCCGAGTTCTGGACTATCACCCCCACCGTGGCTAATCTCTTCATCTGGGAACTGGAAAGAGTTTACTTCACGATGACGATAACAATCTCTAAAATAACCAAAATGTTACCGGATGAATGACACATAGTAGCAATATTCACCGAAAAAATAAGGTGCCAATAGAAAAAGAATCAACCTTCCATCTTCATCGCATGAATTTCGCCTCTTCGAAAAATTACTGCTATTTCTCCAGTTACCAGAATTTCCTGTATTGTTACTACCTAAAACAGGAAAAAGTAACAGCGTTTCTACTTTAAACAGCAATCAAATTAAATTCTATCCAAAGCTTCATTCCTCAAAAGACGGCATAAAAGGTTCAATCTCACCACACTGAAATATTTTAACGTCATTTTCTACAAGTGCTGAAGAGCTGTTGGATGAGCTTTCAATATATTGTATTTATTCCAAAAAATTAACATATTACTTCACTCAACATTTCAACAAATCATTCAAATGTCTGATCTTTTTTAGTATCTTGATTTTGTCAGTACACAATGCTGTAGATTTCTAATCGCGAGTGACCTCTTTAACAGTCACTATAAGTTCAAATTGCACCTATATATTCAAAGCTCATTCAAAAGTTCTTCAGCAATTGATTATTTTCAACTGATTACACTGCAGTAAATAACAAATGAATAATTTTGACTATTCTAAGGCTGAAACTTCTCATAATGCCACAAAATCATATACTTAATATTTGTATGTAAAAGGCAGCACTAATTCTATGTGATGAGAAAATTGATACCAACTGCAGAGTTGGTTTTTTTAAAACTAATAAAAATATTCATATCTTGATAAGTATCATGCCTAAAAATACGAAAAAGGTTAGATAACTAACTGAAGGTAGTTTGTCCACCCAAACGCATATCGTCTTTTGAATAGCCCTTGTATTTTTCCTTGCCTTCTAATTTTGCTCTTTTTCGCTCTGCCTTTAATTGTTCATCATCTTGAATCAATTCAAACAAAACGCTAACCCGATGTCGTACTGTAAACAAAAAGTGATTCATAAAAATTGCAATCTAGATTTCATTCCACATTAAAAAGCTCATAATTCAAGTAAATCGAACTAGTTCAACAAACCTATCCTCACTACCTACTATGAAAACTTACATTTGCGAAAATATTCACATATTCCTAAATCAGTGATACCAAAACATTTTGAAAAAGCGTTTGAAGAGTTTGTCAAAAACAACGGCGAATGTATTTTAATTTTCTTTCATACTCGGGACATATAACACTTAGTTTGTTAAAATAAAAATCGAAGTTATAGTTTCTTCGAAATCAAAGAGTCATTGGAAAAATAAACTGAATCAGACCATTAAGTCCCTGATCCTTTCCCTTTTCATCAGTAAATTTGTAAGACTCCAGCGTACGCATCTCGAACAGATGATCACGCGCGTTGCTCACTACTCGTTCACTGCCATTTTTTAACAAGTAGTGCAAAAGTGTCAATGACTGAAAGAAGACCAAGTATAATACTATAGAAATTGTAGAAAAGCATCATAAACTATATCATATAAAGCAATAAAATACCAAAAATAGCTAGGAATTTGACCAAAAATAACAGCGAAAAGAACAATGTTTTATTTTCTAAAACACTGAGTTCAAATGGTCAGATTCTGAAACATAGTTATCGGATTCTTGAATGAATTTTACCGGCAGATACCAATATCTGAACTCGTGTTTTAGAAAACACTCTCTGCGCATATGACGTATCACAAAATGTTCTTACCTTATATACTCGTCTCCAAGCATTTTTATTGTCTTGTAGCATCCGTTTCCAGAGCATGCTCATCACTTCGGGAAATGCATCATACTGATATGTCATATGCGCGATTTCAGCCATTTGAGGTCCTGTCGGTCCCCATGGGTCTTCGTTCGTTGCTTCTCGGACCTTACTTTCTGCTTCTGTATAGTTCATTACCATTCCCTGCCTAAAAAATTACAGAATAACCCACCAATTTTTCTGAAAGAAAACCCTATTACTATTTCTATGTCCTTTATAAACTTGACAATTTTCATCCGAAGAGTTCGAAATTCCACAAAATTTAACCCAAATTACAAAAAAATGTGTCTCATGTTAAGATAAAATGACGTCATTCAGTGACGGTTACCAAATATAAGCTTCCAGCCTTTAAAAAAGACTAATATTGAACATTTCGAACATGAATTATGTATGAGAAACCAATCAATGATAAACGAACTATAGTGATAATAACATATATGGTATATTATGCTTAAAACTGATGAAATGACCGACTGAATTGAACTGAACTCACAGTTACAGGCAGTAACTTTTGAAAATCAATAGGATCGCTTACACTTTGTTACCAAGTTTCCTGATTTCATATGTGTTGAACGAATCGGCTACTATTTTTGTAAAACTCGCAATGCCACTCAACAGATCCGACATGGCCTCACTGCTATGTGCTAAATCTGTCGAAACTAACAGAATGATTGCTTGAGCGAAAAAAAGAAAAGTCCGTCATTAGCACAAATCGGCGAATTCACAATAGAAAACCTTTCACAACAAATAAAACATAACCTCTCCCAGCTCTCTCACTCTATTTCAATTATTTCATTCCATACGCAATTATATATATACTTACATATACATACAACACACAAACACAAACAAAGACAGACAGATATCCAAACACACACACACGCATAAATGTATATCAGAACGATGACGATGCAAGATGTAATTGCCACTCACAACGGTAATGAGAAACTCTGATAGGGCTACAGTGCAATAATGTTGTTCTTACTGAGACACGTACATGGCTCATATTCTTCACGTTTACGATTCTTTTATTTTTGGTACAGGTTTTGTAGGCATTATTTTTCTAAATTTAAGAAAGATTTTCCTGAATTCTATCTTCCTTAGTATTTTTTCAACTGATGAAAATTAAGCTGAAGTTGTAAATTTTTTCATTATAAGTTTTCATCCTTCGCTATGTTCCATAACTTAGCTTTCATTCACTTCACTCATCTATTGTTATAAGTTATCCGTAATTCCGCGCATAACCTAATTTATCATCTTGTAATTCATGGTACGTTTTCATAGTTTATTTATTCATCCAGCTTTTTGAAAGAAATTTGATCATTTTCGAAGAGCGGTGTTACTCAGATATGCTAAGCCACTGTTTAAACAATTTGCAAATTATAGATAAGAATGGACTTTAGTGACGGATTATTTATTCCAGAAAAGTAGTCTTCATATAAATTCGAAACTGCAATTTCTTGCAAGGGTTGATACGACATTAGACAAAAACAATTAAAGAAAGAAAAGCAAATGAGAAAGAATGAAAATACATTTTAAATGTTGGAAATATGTCGCTGTAAAGGACAGCTGAATCATGAGTTGAGAAAAGAAAGTTGAAAAAACGAATCTTAACAATGCTGAAACACTAACCATCGTAGATACTTTTATCAAAGTAGATCTATCTGAAATTGCCTAAGGCTTTTGATTTGCTATGGGAATCATTCAAAAAACAAACTATTTGATTATTAACTGATACGTTAAATCATGGAAATGCAATATTCATCAGAACAGACGCAAACTTTTTAACCATTCTAATACTTAAATATGCACTGCAAGATTTACTTTAGCACATAACTTATAAATTGCCAATTGCATTTTAATGGCAGTTGAAAAGTTGTCTTATAAAGTTTGCATAAGAAAGACTGACCGGGAAGCCCCATGGGAGCGAGGCTTTCTTGCGATTGTTTGGAAGGAAGGAAGACAACGACCTAGACCCCATAGCAAAGGATCACTTTACTAAGTGCACCCTCAACTCCCCGCTTTCTTCTTCCTTCCCATTTTATTTTTTACTTTTTCCCTTCAACAAGCATCTATCACTTTTATCTATGGATATATCCTCTTGCTTCTATTTCCTGTCCCTTTTTTCTGCGGGCATCATTCAATCACTAAAGCCATCGTTAGCAGCGTAGTTTATCACTTCTTTTGTCATCTTTTTTTATCGGCTATATCCATTCCTCTCTTATATGTGTCCCCATTCAATTTTCCTCTACGATCATTTCTGTCTTCATATCTACTCGATATTCTATATAAGTTAACCTTGTGACCTGAAATGAGACTCCTCAACTTTAGGTCTAAAGAAAAATATAAAACTGAGAATAACACCGCTGAAATCTCTACAGTTACTACTTTTTAGGTCTTCCTTACGAATTCCTAAAATAAAGTGCTACACATTGTGGTTTAATTGCGTTTTTCCATTTACTCCCACTTGAATTTTACTTTGACAAACGAAGTTCTTAATTTAAGCAGTTTTATTATTCTCTTTCAAAAGTAAGTCAATTTATGATGTAATAAAATTAAACGATTTTAGCGAAATTCGCCACTGTTTGCTTATACATGATTTCAGAAGAAAATTTATTAGTTTTCATTTGAATAAAATTAAATTCGTTTGTGTAGGAAATTGAATGAGCCCCACATCTGCAAGGATTCCAGTCTTTAATAAGAACTTCTTATTAGATAAGAAGTGAAACTAGAGAATTTTTTGTGAAAAATGATTGATTTTTTGAAGATAGTATAATAGCTCTGGAAGATTCAGAATTAAAACTCTTGGAACATCTTTTGTCTTTAGAGCAAAAAAAATTAGGACACTAGTCAACACATAATTAGGAAATGGAAATTTTCAAATTAAAGTATTTTCAAGCTACAGCATTAATTTAGCAATAGCAGCAGTCAGAAGATAAATATGATATATACGTAAGTTTTTGGAAAATAATGTCATCATCTTGTTTGTGGCTAATATTTGTTAGACTTTACTTTAAAACTAGAAGATTAAATCGAGTGAATATGAAAACTCAATTAGCAGGAAGTATTAAGACGAATTTGTGCCTTCTTTGTATCGTAATTTTTGTATGTGAACTGATTATTATAGATAGAAAATGTTACATCAAAAAAAAAAGATCTTTGAATTATAAATGAGAAATTTATTGGAAAAGATTCAGAATCTCTTCGGCCATTAACCATATTACATCATTCTGTTTCTTGACAGCATAAACTTCAAAAGGAATTATTCATGCATATTAAACATGAAATTTTTGGTAAGATATTCGAAAAATGTAACTTTTGAACTTCATATTTTCCCATTTCGCCGTTCTCTGGGCACATTAGAATATTAATATTATTCCAGAAGTATCACATTATTTTATCATCTCAACAATTTATTTGAAAAGATTTCGTCGTTTGGTAAAAGGCATGATGGATATGATTAGAGTGATAATAAAGATAGTTTTTGAATGTAGAACTTCTGGAGATGATGCATCTGAAATATGTTTGCATATTTGACAAGTTATCCTAGTTTTCTCCCATATTATGCTTTGGCCTGCTGGGCACCATATACGAATTATTATTCCAGTGCCCTCGAACCTTGTTTTTCCCACTATTTTGCTTGTTATTTTTTTAATTTTTGTTACCAGGAAATTTTCTAATGAATATGTTAAGAATTTCACTTCATTGTCATAGAAATTTGAGCCACAAATAGAGTAGAAATTCAAAAACTTTGCTATTTCCATTGCGCTTTTTCGTGTTTTTATGACTTTTTATTTCTGATAGAATGATTCCTCAGGTAAATAATGAAGAAATCTCCTCCAGATTTACTGTTGTGTTCAGTGATCTGAGGATTACCATATCCTCTTAGGGACATAAACTTTACGCATCTTTATGTATGACTGACTTGTTTTGTCTGGCTTGGCTTTTCTTTGGCGCTAACTACTTTGCTGCCATCTCCAAAACACCATCATGAAAGGAAGGATTTTCCAGAGTATATTAATATTTTGAAATAAAAATGACTTGTACCTCTCTGTATACTTGTTTTATACCATTTCAATGCCTAAAAGATGTCGTAGAAATTAAATATTAGCCTATGACCATCTTTAAATGGTTTAAACAGTTTAGTCATTAAATGACGAAATTACCCAAGATTCAAGAGAATAAAGGATTGCGCAGTAGGTCAATTAATAGCTATTTCATGAAGATATTGAAATAACTGCGCAGTCAGGTTGCGCTGAAAGTATTGCTAAAATATTTGAAAGAGTATGTATAATGTTAGCAGCTGTCATTTGCAAAGTGAGGATGGAATGTTCTTTGAAAAATGCATTAAGAAGAGTAGTAGGAGGAGCAGCATGAATCAGGCTTAAGCTTGATTTCTTCATGCGGTACACATCATCACTTTACTCATATCTACAATTTCTTTCCTCATCATGTCATATCATCCAAATGTTATCAAATTAAACTTGTCTTGTCCTACCAATCCTTCCTCTCATTTTCACTTTTATTTCATCAAAACATTTTCTCGCAGACATTTTGCTCCGTAGCAATTCTTTTAAACCTATAAATTTTACGAAAATACTAAAGCCGAAAACATAAATCTTTAATTATTTAACTTTTTTTATCACTATTTGTAACGATTATCTACTTTCCAAAATCGAACTCTAGGATTACTTCTTACTGGGAGTGGTACATATTATTACTTAAAATTAGAAGTAATACAACAAATCTCAGTTATATTATCTTTTAGAGTTACCGTTAGCATCTGAAGGTTGTCATTAGTGAGTTATTTTAGTAATCCTTCTGACTGTTCGAGAATCTTAGAATATATATAATCTCTAGTTTCAATATTGCTTAATGTTGTTGTCATTTCTGCATTCCACAAGTTATATATGCAAGATTTTATAGTTAGTTAATAGACTTCAGTGCATTTAAAAAATTAAGTTTTGTGTTTGTGTCTTACCTATTTCTTAAATCGAAAAAAAAATCAAAAAGAAATGTGCATATGTCACTAATAAATATTTTTGTTCAAGCTTTTCGAGTCAGATAATTAAGAATACTGTTTACATTTAAGTTATATTTTGCTGATATGTGAAATAACCATTAGCAGTTTAATGGATCGAGGAATTAAAATTAATCGTTAAATTCTGACATTGTTAAATCTCTTAGAAGGGTTAATTCTTAACTGTGAAACTGTATACTCTGGCTGGTTTTATTGCTGTTAGAATGCGCAACGAAAATATAAGTTGTGGTATTTGGCATGTAAGTCATAGTCATACAAAATTAATTTGTCAATTTCTCACAATATTCTACTTGGCATGTGATCGTTGATTGGAGAATCATTTTGACGAGGTTCTTCGATTTGATGAAACGAAGTTATTGTTAAATGATTAATATATTGAAAAAGATTGTACCAGTATCATTTGAATATATTGTTTTGTTTTCAGTGAATTGCCACTGCAGAAGAATTTATCCAGCTGCCAAAATTATACTTAAAGAAAGACCTGAGACCCTTATAATTTCTTTTCTGACTATGAAGATTCCATTTTAGAAGCAACGACAAGAGGAATGATTGAATCCATAGTGTATGAAAAAGGCAAAAGAGTGATAAGGGGTTGAAAGGTATGGGCAAAAGAGAGCGTTGTGCTTTGAAATGAATGACTGAAGTGGATGAAGGACTCTCAGCGATGCAAGGTAAGGGTTAATTAAAAACCAATAAAAGATTCAATATGACGTCGGTATGCTTGTCCCTCATCCTAACACAGCCTTTCATCTCGCTGTTTGACACTTCATCTTTTCTCATTTAACACTGCCTCTATTTGTAATATTGCAATTATTTCAATTTCCTCTTTATTCATCTTTCAATTATTGCTATCTTTGATCTTCAGGAATAAACTCCATTTTATCACTTTTCATTTTATTATTAAAACGGAAGCATTTTATGATCCTTCCTCCATCAAATTTTGAAATTCGAAATGATACCTTTGCTCTCTATAATGGAATAAGAAGAGAAAGATTGTCGGTGAGAGTATTTTGATCCTTGAATCTTTTGTGTTTGCAGTGTTGAACACTCAAAAAAAGGCAAAAAGAGCTGTCATCGATTACACTGCCCTTTTGGTTCTCAATTCGCAGATCTCTAATTAGTTAACATTTTGAATAATTTTGATCTTGCTATTATATTAATGAGATGGATAAATATCTTCATGATTTCTTGAAGTAATCTGTAGGGAGGGAATAGAATGAATTGATTGGTCAAGGAACACTGTGACGATTTTGCTTGCTATTTACTTTCTAATTTTGTTCCATAATCAAAATATATCGAGAAAATTGTTTTCAATAAATTGGCCCTATCTCATTTATCTAGAGTGACTTCTTTGGCTTGAAGGCTTGAAGCAGCTCTGTTGAAACGCATTATAGAACATCACGTTTCAAATCAAGTTCAATATTTCCTTCGGGACAAATTTTTTCCTTGAATTATTTTTATCCCTAGGATATATTTGAAATCTAGAAATCATTATGCTTGCAACAGATACTCTTTAGTTTCAAAATGTTATTTAAGAAATACAAATTGCTCAATTCTTAACATTTGGTATAATAAAAGATGCATCACAAGTCAATATGATGTTTTCATTCCTTGCCAGTTTGTAACCATTTTGAGGTTTAAAAATATGTGATTAGAGCACAATCAAGCTTATGCTTTTGCATTTTGAGATTGATCTAAAATTTCTGCAAGTGTCGGTATCATCTTTTTTCTTGAATATATTCAACATGTTTACGGTATGAAGTAGTTTCAACGGTGACCATTGAATACCATAGTTAAGTGGGAAATTAGCCGTTAGCGAATTATTTCAGCACACCGATTAAGTAACACGTGGCATAATATTTTATATTTTAAAAAACGAGCTGCTTGCAAATGTTATAGCCAAATAAATGCAGATTGACAAAGTACTCAGTCACTTACATGTTTACTTTTCTTTATAAATGAATCGAATTACTGACGATGGCATTTTCATTTTGCGCTGATTGTTGTCGATAGATTTACATGCCTATATCCTTCCTTTTCGAAAAACACATTACTATGTTTTCATAATAAAGATTGAATTTATTTTCAGAAAAAATAGGTATTATAAAGAGGAGGGTAGGGAGTTTCGAGGAAACTAGGCATATAAGTAGTGGAATGTTTTTGGGACTAGGGAGCGTTCAATGGATGATATATCATGAAAATCGAACATTTTGATGTTCTACTTAGCAAGCAATCCGAGAAGCCCTACACCGGTGGTGAAGCCGTTCAGGTCCGCTCTCACTGTTTTCATTAGTTATATTTCCATTTGATTTTCATGTTTGGCTGTAACAGTTTTCAAGAATTTCATGTTCTCATTGTAATGAAAATAAATTAAAACAAATTTGATGAGGGAGTCCATAATTCGTGGAATTCAAAAAAGTGGCAGAAGTATCAAAAAGATGGATTACAGGGGCATGTTCAAATAAGTGTCTTGGAAAAAGTTAAAGTAGGGCGATTGATTGTAAAATTGATTGGACAAGCACAGACCGGCTGGAAAAATAAGAATAGCGAAGTTCTGTATGAAAGTAACGAGCAAGTGCTCAATGAGTATATCGATTTGACAAGGTTTGCTTTAGAATTTTAACTAACTGGCTAAATATATATTTATTTTGTGATGCAAATTTACTTTGACTGTTGAAATTATTGGTAACAATCTTCAACAGCTATTAAAGAACTTGTGGAATCGAATCCCAATATCTTTTCGCAAACAGAAAAGATGGAGTGGAATGACCGTCGATTAAAACCGGATGTTCAAATTATTATAAGCCTAACCGTCACATTTATCTTACTTGTTTGTGTAGAAAAGTGCACATGTAATTTAGTATGATGTAGACTGGAACAATTTGCAGAATGCTCACTGATTTTTGCGATGAAAATTTTAATTTGGAAGAAGGCCTTCACCAAATATACTTTCATATTCAAGTAAGCATGCTCTTTTCTGTTTTGGTTATGGTATGCACATTTATATATACATATATGAAATGATGATTGAACAGTTTGTAGCGGCAATTCAGTATCTAGAAATGAATTTAAATTGATTTAACAAATTTAATGTTTGGAACGAGTTAAAAAAAGTCTTAAAATGTAAATGATAATGAAAAAATTTGTGAAATCAGAGATATCATATATTGACTTCAAACAACACTTGCATCGTGTAAGCGTTTTAAATTTTAGCTGCCACTGGATGTGATATCATCGATTGAAAAAGAAAATTATGGTTGGGTTCGTTATACGTGTTCAGCAACTCTCGATGTGCTTGATGAGGATGCTAGAGAGATTTTTGCTGGTATTTTTTATTTTTGAATTTCGAGTTGTTTAACTTAATATCTAAATTACATCAATAGTTAGGACAGAAGAGGTTTGTTTTGCAAGAAAATAGTCGTTTGACTTGTGAAAGGAGAAAGTAAATTCCATGGCATGCTTCATAAATGAACTATTTTTAATAAAAACAATATGGAAAATACAGTTTTAAGACATAAATAGTTTCAACGGAACACTTCAGAGCATAACTTCACCGTGTTCTCTTTCCTCAATCTTGACGCACCATACATGCGACAACCGGTCACGAGTGAGGAAGAAAACGAAGTACGCGGATGTTGCTGTAATCGTAAAGTCGGCGTTGAATCTGCTCAGTTAACTATTTCGGACATGGGGCTTCTACCCGGTAGAACTGTATTTAAGACTGTAATAATTTCTTGTAAACTTATCGTAAACTGGCGTGATCTTGCATCAAATCCTTCTCGTTGAATTGATGAATTTAAAGTTTATTTAAATTGTATTTAAATTATTATCGCTTAAGTTTTGGATATTAAAAAATTTAAACTTGTTTTCATGTAGAAAAATATTAAAATATTTCATGTTAATGGTTAAAAAAATTCAGGGGAAACAGCGAAAATTACATTGGTAATTGATGATGGTGCTAAAAGGAAGCGAAGGAAATCGCGAAAAAGTCGAAATGATTGCGTGCTGCTCTCATTATGTCAACAGCTTGATTTTTTATCGCAGAATCGTTATGAACTTCATTTGTTTGATAGAAAATCATTAACAATTGCTGTCGAATCCATGGTAATGCTACTTCACACTTCTGAACGAATACATTTATCAAATATTTCCAAAAAGCTTATCTTTCATGATAAACCTGAGCTAATCTGTAGAAATAATTCTGTATTTCGTGGTGTTTCAGGGGACATGTAAAATGACATCAGGTACAGGTCCAGAAACAAGGCACATTGATTTCCAGATACCCACTGGTTTACAGCCAACTTCAATCAAAGCGAATGGCCTTATTACAATTAGTTATTTCTTCCGTCTAGATATGCGTAGTTTTGATGTTATTGTACCAGTAATTATTGGATCTATGAAAACACTTGACCCAATTAACGAATGAGCCGCAGTCATGGAAATCCGGGAATCGCCGCGAGTCAGATTGTTCATATTGTGCTTCCAATAAAAATTTTTGTCAACCTTTAATGAAGTGTTCCGTTAATGATTAAATGGCTAAATTATTAATAGTGCCTATGACTTTTGATCACTTGTTCGCTTTAATGACGATTATTTTATAAGTGACAAAAGCCACATGAAAACAACAAAGCCTAATGTGGTCGGTTTCTAATGAAAAATCATCTAATAATAATTTTGGAAGAACGGTATTCGTAAGTGGAGAAAATGGGCAAATTGCTCACAAATCATTAGCAAACTGCCATAAAATATCCCTGTGCACGATCATATTTGATTCCGATGAACTGGCCGTCCTTTCGATTAAGTCGTTTTTCTAATTCCGCTTTTTCCCATTTTACTTGAGAAGCACGATTTTTCAGAGGTTCGATATTATTCGTCAGGGTGATTAGAGGACAGCAGCAGCTCATTTCTCTTATTCATTTATGAAAGTATTTCTGTCTGTTGATGCTAAATTCCTTAAATTTGAATGTTATGCAAATTGTGATTCACTTAATAATACCAGTTGCAATGAATTATTTCGTTTCACGGATCAATACTCTGTAATAAACGAAGATTATTAATGACTGAAAGAAATACTGGTACAAAAATTGCAGAGAAACGCGAGAAATGAAATTAAAGTGCAAATAGGTTTTGAATTAAGAGAAGTTTATTCGCAGGAGATCGAACAATGGCCTATATAACAATATCGAAAGGTCCATCAGGTTCATTTGTATGGATATGCAATACTAAAACTCATATTTCATTACATTTCGCAAAAAGAAATGGAAAATGAATGTTTTGTCCTTACCAGTATATAATATTGTTTTCCTTCTCTCACAGCCTACGGGATTAATTTATGTCCTTCCGTGTTCATTAACTGTGAATCTATTGTGTGTCTCGGAGATATACTACTCAGCAGATAAAGTCACCAACTGAAATATCTCAATAAATAATAAATTCTGGAATTTCTAGTAATTTTGCTCAATCGAAAGGTTTTCTTATTTTTATACCCTTCTGATAAAAGGCGAGGTTGTTGTCTCTGCATCGTTTCAGAGTTATTCCTTTCAACAGTTTCACTATGTTAGTAGTTCTATCATATTTTTGAAAATAATAATTACCTTCAGAATCAGACATCAGTGATTTTTAAAGTGCACCGAAGTTTCATGCTAAGAGCTTTTATGGCATGTAGAAGTTTTCATAAGGGCAAATAGATGAATGCTTGCTAGACCAGCCGGTTAACCAGTATCATAGATCAGCTCCATCTCTTCTCTGCAAGCTGTATAAAGCACCTTCTCGATTTCTTTTGGAATTCCGTGCTTGCGTTTCAGTTGTACAACTAAACTGTAAGTGTGAGTAGTCCCAATTAAAAGAAATATGATAAATTAATTTTTTTGTTGTAATTGTTCTTTCAAGTGACCTCAGTTTGTACCACTGTTCACTGTTTTTATGTTTTTCACTTTTTATGTTTTTTATGTTTTATGTTTTTATGTGCTTTCACTGTTTCACTGTTTTGTTTTTTGTACCACTGTTTTTACTTTAAATATATTCCTGATGCAAATTGTTAAGTCAAAAATGCTAGCTTTTTCAACCCATCATTTAGGGAATTAAATGTAACACTCAAGTGGCAGCGCTACGCTTACTTTTGCATTACTTGCACAGAATATAGAAGGTCATTTTCCTAAAAAAAGTTGTCAAGACACTAAAAGATATTGCTTTATTAATAGTACAAATTTTATACGAAGAAATGAATAATTTATTGTTAAGTAGATTTTATAAACAGTGTCGGTGATTTAGGTATATTTATTTTTGGTGTAGTTAGTAAATGGTGATCATTATTCATTAAGCATACAACCAACCATAGTTTCCTAGGTTTCAAGAAATTTTCATCTCACAGCTTTCTCGTTTTTGATATTTTCTTTTATATTCCGTGCACCAGATTTGGCGACATTTTATGTCCAAATGAAACATTAGATGTAATGGATGTAATTTTACTTGAAAATGCAGAGTTAAACATTAAAGCATTACTGATTTCGTTTTAATTAACTGGACAAGAATTCGTAATATCACCAAATTTAGACACTTGTGATAAGTCAACGTTTTTTCGTTTCCGCGGTTTCTTTCCCACATTCAAAACACGAACACAGCCCAGAAATCCCTCTAAAAATGATGTTATGGTATATGAAAAGGCGTTCATAATAAATTCTATCTAAAACTACCTGTTGTTTCTAGGCCTCTCGATCTGGTGCCTTTTAAAACGCCGCCCAAATATAGTGGATCCTTCGTATTTGTGTCCGTTTTTTTTCCTTTCTTCATTATGCTTAAATTACTTCTTCCATCGACAGTCAAAGTCATCAAATTCTTCGTTTTGTAAAGCTGAATATAAATAATTGAACAATTTATCACATTTGCGGAACAGTTCTTACTCTGATAGACGGAATGGTCTATTTAGCGTTCCAATTATCAGTAGAATGATATCTTGTTTCTCCTATTTTCGATAACAGAATGAATGTAGAAACGGTTCTTCCTCTTAATCTAAGGTATTACCAACCTTTATGTGATGCCAGTGCCCGTCGCACAGAGCATTGGTCATGCTTGGTACGTGTGTGACCGTCTCCGGACCTGCACCATTATCCACTGTAAATTTAACAGTGCCATTGATGAACTGAAGTGTTAAATATTCCAGAATACCAACCGACAACAAAACAGCAGTTTTTATTCGCGGTCGCACTTCTAACTCAATATTGAACGATGACCCAACCTAAAAAATACTGGCCTGTCGTAATATACCATTTTTTATTGTTCAGATTTATTGAAGCCAGCGCGCAAGGCGTTTAGGATATTTTGGTTTTGATAGTTCACTATCACTATGTCAACTATTATCTATTAATTGCAGCGTTGCATACTTTAACCATATGCTATCTTACACATCGATAAATCGTCTTTGCCATAATGCAGCACCTTCAAGTTTATTTTACGACACTATAATGAATGTACTCAAATGTCATAAAATGATTCTTCATTATAATTTATATTTCTATTCATCTAAATTCCATACCTTCAGGTTTTTGTTTAATATAGCGTAGCCACCATTCTCTCCGAAATATAATCCTTCTTCGATGTATTGACTGCATGGCACTGTACCAATCTCTGCTGGTGGTACATCAAACTTCATTTCGTTAAGCTTGAAATCTCTCAAACATCCACCAAAAACCGATTTAGCACCCTTTAATTATCATAATAGCTTGTAATAAGTATCACTAACTAACAACAATTTCATTGAAACTAGAACAAAATTTTACTGCTCTCTTACCATTGCTTAAATTCAGAGAAAAGGATACCGGTAATATTCTGGATGCAAAAGGTACAAGATCTGGTGGAAGTCCACCAATATAGATAGGTGGTTGAGTATCAACTGCGTCGGTTCCAGGAGGAGACTGTCCATTTGCTTCCATTACGGAGTCGATATATAACGTTCCCGCAAGGCCTTCGCGCTCCGCTCTTATACTGTGCCACTCATCATCCATCACAGTTCTATTTGATTTTAGAATAGCCTAAACACAATAAAATTGTAACAACTTTTATTCGCTAGCAAAAAATGAAGTCAGTTAAAATTTGTAGAATAGATAATGATGCAAAAATATTCATTACTTGTCCTGATCCCGAATTATAAGCGAAATGGACAATGCCATTGACGACATATAAAGCTAAGTAATCAGTATGCTTATAATTTGTCGTGAACATAATTATTCCATTTGATGCTGTAGCACGCAATTGTACCGAGAAGAGACTGCTGTAAATTGGCATTCATTTTTAAAAGCAATAGGGATGGATACAGAACCTTTGAATCTAATCAGTTTGCATTTGAAAAATCATTACATCCATAGTTATTACTTCCGAATTAGCACACAGTTTTACTTGAAGGGAAACAAAACGGAATAAGTTTTGTTTTTCTATCCTCAGATAATTATTTGTAAACAGGCAACAATTGGTTTGCCTTACGGTATTTTGACTTACTTTTTATCAAAAGAAGCAGGTGGTTTATCAAACTCAAGACGTGATGAAGGAGACAAACCAAATCGAATACCACTGGAGTCTGGTCTCTCTCCGAACGATCTTCTCAGAAGTGCGCATTCGTTTGGCTTGCGAGCAATTCTTCTTAATTTTCCTGATGATATTCTCTAAAAATAAACATATGTTCAAATAGTCATCCACAAATATCCATTATTTACATGAGTAATGAGCCTTTTGTTTAAGATTATGATCTTCGAAATATTAACATTTTCTGCAGTGAATTCTCCAGCAGTTTCTGTCACCAATAGCTGAGTATTGTTGGTCCCAGGTATGACGACATGCACAGGTTCATTTGTTGTTGCTTGTCCAGGAAGGAAATCTGTCGTCGAGAGATCTTCCGGAAAAGAACAGCCTGTTAGACTTACTCCTTTAGTTGATGCCTGCAATAATTGTTATTATAAAAGAAAACTGTATGAAGAATCTTAAAATTACACAGAAAGTTCGAGTCTCTACCAAAGGATGAAATTGAATGGCATAATTCTTTTTATTCTTTCCGTTTTATAACTGATGACAGTGCATTTTGTATTCTCAAAAAGCTCACCTCAGCAAAATCGAGTAATTGACCGTTGTATGTTGCATCACCAATGCAACCTTCGAAATGTAGATTGGAATCAAGCGATTGACCAAACTGCACAATAATCGGTACACCGATCACCTGTGACAAGTAAAATAAATTTGACTCAAAGAAGCCAGTACTCTACAAATAATCAAGAAAGAAAAATGCAACTTGATATTTTGAAAATAAATTGAAGGCCTTCGATAGAACAACCTCATTATCAGTGATAGTCCTATAGATTTCACTTGAGTAAAGATCATCCACATCCAGTCGTATAGTTTTCGGTTTCACTATAGTTGCGAAGTAATGCCACTGACCATCAGCGACTGATCTGAATTCGATTTCAGCAACATCCTTGTTATCAGATCCGTACTCAGCCGAAATAAATCCATCTTGGTAACGGAGTTGCAACAAGACTTCCTGAACATTATATTTCTAGCTTCGACTCAGCTTCTGTGAACCAATGACGTCATTCCTTATCATGTTCGTTCTTATCTCACAATTTACAGTCCAAATTTCTCAGTAGTTTCAGCGTTCATTCTTACTGATTGAAAAATCACTTATAAAACAGAATTTATCTCTAATGAAATATCTGCAGCTAAAAATACGCACTTTGATAAATTTCTTATTGACTTTAGAACATTTTGAAAACCAACCTGTTCGTCCGAAATAACCGATGCAAGGATTCCAGACGGTCGGCTTGTTTTAAATCGGAATGCCATCTCAAGATAACCTTTTTTAGCATTGAAACTACTGAAAGTAGCAGTGGAACGTTCCGATACCATTGATATAACTCGCACATGTCGAGCGTTGCATCCTAGCTGCACCCCCTTCGCAGTTCTTGATTTACTTAAGTCCATTAAGAGATTGTCCAGTTTTACATGTTCTATACAACCATTCATTGACACAACCGTTGTGCGTCTGGAAGATATAACTGTGAAGTCGATGTAATTGCTTATTATACATCAATCTACACTTCGTCATTGTTCTTACACAAATTATAAGATTTGCACTTGGTAAATATCGTCCACCTACATAACTGGTCGCTTTATAAATGAAGTTATGACAACAGCAAATGGGTTAAAGTGTGGAAGGGCTTTACGATATTATGGTCATAATCGTGATAAAACATAAACGGTACTGATTAGGATAGGCTGTCCGCCGATGAGCCGTGAGTAGGAAAGATATATTACAGAACAAGAAGAACAACCACTAAATTAATTGATAGATTTATGCATTACAGACGGTAAAGAGTAGGGTTTATTTCGAAGATAGAATCCTGAAATGCGTTAGCTCTTTCAGTAAGATCGAAAATAATAGAGTCGAGAATAAAATCCGGGAGACTTTAATGACTTTAAGGAACTTAAAGTAACAGATACATCATATACGCTGCATTTTCATCTTCAGAATGATTCAAGATGATAGCTACAGAAAAAAAAAAAAAACAAAGTGAACTAACGTCGAAACATCAGAGGGAACACCGCCCAAATAAAAAACATCGGATAAACTGAGTTCGAACATTGTGCCAGGTGAATCACCTTCCGAAACATCATTATCATCAATTTGCATACGAGCATGACGTTCTAACCGGTACACGTACGCGGAATGAGGCTTACCATCGTTGTAATTACTACCAGTACTTGTCAGTCTTCCAACTCCCGAACCAAAATCAAATGAGAGCTTCACTCTACCATCTTGCAGTTCAAGAGATAGAAAATCGCGCTAAAAAAATCATCCAAATGTAGATATTTAAGATTAGAATTTTTAGTGGAAGAAATAATTATTTGAAATTGCTGACTGCATGATACGTACTTCTTTTCCAAGGTATAAGAATAGTCCGTCAGGAGAATATGTCTGAAAAGTCAAAGAAAAAATTGTTTGTTTTCGTGGATTCCAAATACCCAGCTTGTGGACAACGTATCCGTCTCCATTAAAGCTCAGTGCTGCAAAACATCATATCCGTAACTTTTCATCACCAAATTATATATAATCACCAAATGTCATCACCAAATTACTTATAAAAAGAGCTACTTTGAATATTCTCAAGTTCTGAAAAGATCATTAAATGTCACTTTTCCAGAAACTTTCTAATTAATTTTTGATTAGAAAAAGCAAATGAGCAGACCGAAAATTTATTTGATTTCATATTTTTATGGCAGCAAGAAAAGAACGAATAATGACGAACCAATTTCATCAGTCAACGATGAAGCAGCAAAAATTTTTTTCTTCGCACCTTCCACATTGTAATTACCTCCTTTTTTAGTATTCCAGAGACCGACCGTTTCACCGTGAATACGTAAATCTTCGATGTCACCAACGAACTCACGACTATGTACATCTGGTGAAATCTATAAATCCTCTCAGATTAATTGAAAAAAGAAACCTATCTTGTATAATAATAATTCGACCTCCGATTAATAGATTCCTTACATTGACACCGGGAACAATACCACCGATAAATAAGCGACTTTTCTTTTGATGGAGATTGAGAACCGATTTGAAGCCACCTATGGTTCGCATTTTTTCCTCCTCATAACTTGCTGAATTTGGTGACGATACTCGTAGTGTAATTGTTTTACCAATACGATCTACAGCAACCTTTCGCCAGTTGCCGTCAGCAACTGAGCTGAAAAATAGAAGTTATCGGAGTTATGGTTAATTACAAATATCGCATTCAGATTTGGTCAATACCTTACACCATATTTGACTTCCAGAGTGAGGATGAGAATCTTACATCAAATTATTTTCAAATTTCTTTAATTAATGCTAATTGTGACTAATCTACCAGAAGTTGAAAGAACTTACGAATCTGAGATTAACTGCGTGGGTGTATCACCAAGATTAACAACTACCCTCAAACGACCTCTTTCTACTTCAACAGCAACGTAGTCATCGGTTGGCACAGCACGAGTTCCAGCAACGCCAAGTTCATTACCAAAGAATAATATTAAACCTAAAAAGAAGTACAAAGTTCTGCTTCTCATTTTCCTTCATATCATCTTTGAAATTATTTGTCTATATCATTTGTTTAAAGTAACACTTAATGATACCACTAGTGTTTGTTGTTCTGAAGAAAAATTCGATGTTAGTATAAGCCGCAGAACGTGTTATTCGCGGAGGCAGTGGCAACTCCAAAATGCTTCCTTTTTCGAAATGTGCGCCCAATTTGATCTGTAATTGAATGATTGGAATTTATCCATTGATTACCCTCTCCCCCTCCCCCTCCCCATAATTCAATAAACGAGGACAAACAAACCCTGTTGGCCAAATCTCGCGTGAGAGCGATCTTTTCTTTTAACAAATTTAGCTTTTCACGACAATGTTCTATTGTTGCCGAAGTATTTGAAGCAGCTTTCCTTTGCATTTCTAGCTCTTCCATCATCGGTGAACTTTCGTTTACCAGCTTAAATCAAACTTTTGGAAGAGCTAATTTAATGTTACATCTAATCATAACCATCATCTATATGCAAACCAATATAGTATGATAATGATGTTCTTGATTCACCTTTGAAATTTGCTCCCTAGCAGTATCCACATCGTTAGCAGAAATCAAAATTGACCCAATGAACTTCTCGCTACGACCAATTATTTCTTCCAAATCAGGCTTGAACCGATCAAATAAAAAAATGGTGTTATCAATTCTTGTTCTTGCCTCTTCCGAAGTGGTTAAAGAATGTTCTAGTTTTGCATTCTGAAAACTATTTGCTAATTCACATATTTCACGAAATACATCCAATAATGCAAAATAAATGAGTAAATTTTTATATGAATTTTTACAAAAGAATATACCTTATCGCATTCTTGCAATTACTTTACATAAAAACATACCACTTCTCCATCATCGAATTTAGGGCGAAGGCTTTCAAGGGTTCCTTTCTGCTTCTCGATGAGGAATTGTAATTCTGACGCTTTTTCCACGAAAACAACTTTCAGGCTATCTACATTATTTACGCTTGACTGTTTTAGATCTACAGCAGAGCGAAGTAAATCAGCTGATTGCTCAAGAAGTGTTTTCGCTGATGCCACCTGCAATTAAATTTTGAAAATTTTTCGAAATCTCAAAAACAAAATGATAAACATAATTTTGACTTCTAGCAGAACACAAATAGAAAATGTGCAGAAGTGCTCCTTCTAGATATTTAACCATTACCGCTCTTTCTTCATGGAACTTTCTAGCTTGTTCTGTATTTAGAGATGCCTGATTTGTCATATTTCGTGCTTTTTTCAAGTGTTCCAACAATTCTTTATATCCATTAGCGGCTACTATTGCATTCTTTGCTTCAGTTCGTGTTCTACTAAACAAAGAAGACAAAAACAATGCTTCATTTTCCAGTTCTTCCGACTTGTTTCTGTATTCATTCTGTAATGGCGATTAAGTTATGCTAACGACACTTCATACTTTACTATAATTTATTTTAAAAAGTAGTCACGAATATTTAGCTATTAGACAACTGAACTCAAATAAATCCGGAAAACGTAGATAAATGATACAGTAACCTTATTAATGTTACGTATCCGCCTTTGACGATATTTGCCATTCATGGCGCTTAGTTCATCGAACAAATCCTGAACATTGCTCATTACTTTACGAAGCGCTTTGTTCAGATTACTTAGTGATTCAATGAAAGTTTCAGAAGTTGCTGTGAGACTGCTGATAATTGTATGAGTTTCTTTTATCTTCGTTTCACCTGCTTTTACGCCAGCTTGCACCGAATTTATATGTCGTATATTTGAGTTATTCACTCGCTGGAATACAGCAATATAATATGGTAGTGAAATGAAAGATGTTATCAATAATGAACACAGGAAAAAAGCATTTTCAGAAGCATAGATTCACAGAATAAACAAAGTGTAACTGACCTGCAGAGTATTTCCAACCGAACTGTTCACTTGATAAAGAAGAGAGTGGTATTCCGTAATGTTATTTATTAATTCGTTCATTTGATCCCTTATATTAAAATATCTTGCATGTATCGCATTTTCTTCATCCTTTAGCTCTCTCATACGTTTTAACAATTTTTGCGTCTCATCATTTGCATCTTCCACTCGTTTCCTCGTCTCTTTACTAAATTTTTTTCTGAGTATCTGATCATGCAATGGAGCGCTTCATTTGATGATTTATTATCATCAATAAAAAAAGAGCAATAGATGGAAATGGCAAGATATGCTAGGGCTGATTTTCAGTGAAAAATAAGTTCAGCCATTTTGGGAAATGAATAAATTACACGCAATTTTGTAAAAAATAAAAGTATTTCGGAAAAACCAACTCATTCTCAACATCGAGGATTTTTTGTAAATATGAGGTTGAATCCATTAACCATTTTTGACGATCTATGGCACTGGAATCTTTGCCAAGTGAGAAGGCGAGATTTTTTAAGGAATCAACAGTTGATGCAGCCATTTCAACACGATCAAACACATCTGCCGGAAGCTGCAATGTAATTACGATGTTGGATCTCATATCTACAAAAAAGGTGAAGCAAAAGATATTCAATCACATTCTAAGTGAGTAACAGTAATAAAATCATTTTCCGAATTATAATTAAAATAAAACGTTCCGCAAAAATGCAAACTGAAGATCCAGACAATGACGGATATATTTTTGTGAAGCAGAAAAAAAGTTTGGATCAGTTTCCGTTTTTTAAATTGAGTGTCCCATAGTACCCTACATCTTCAACAACTTTTTTCTATGAAGACATTGTCAATTTAAACTCCATTTAGCCAGTATAATCTTTTTAGCAAAGTTGCTAAAGTTCTGGTAGTATAAGCGTTTTTGACCTCAATATTATCTGCCTCTCTCGAATAATCTTTTGGAACAAATTTATAGTGATGCAATACCTTTCTCGATCAACAATTATCAAGTTTATGGATTTTAATTGCCCATTTCAATTTATAACTTGTATCCGATCTTCAATCCAGTAATCTTTTTTTTTTCTCAGAACTTTGTTGTAGATAGGAAGAAAGTTCCTGGAGAATCTTCATACAATACTTTTAATTACTTACGATATTAGTTCTATTGATGATGCCATTCACAGTATTATTGATAGCACTAAGTGTATCCAAGGATCGATTTGCACGAACAACCACACTAATAACATCAGAAATTGCACCAAATATATCGTTCCTCAAACTTTTCACACCCATATCAGACGCTGAGTCCATATGATTTGTAACTATCGGCTATAAATGGTTTATATGTTAAGGTGTCATACTTATGCTATAAATTTCTGAAATCATGATAATGAAAGAAAAGAACAATTTACATACCTTCACGTCATCAATTTTCTTATGAATGTGTTTAAGACGTGTACCCGTAAGAGCAGTTGTTGAAATATTGTTGATTGTTTCATTAACAAAATCAACAGTATCAGCTAGCCTATCCAGATCATGCATCACTGAGTGAACACATTCATCGCACACTAAAATGATAATTTTACTCATGAACTGTGCAGTTAAAAAAAAAGGCTATGAAGACTTCAATAACTATTTTTTCGTTTTTCCAACGAGAGTGAAAAAAGTTTACTTCAGACACAATACTATAAGGGAATGTAATTTTGGAGATATCTAATATTTCCTTCATTCCTACTAATCTTTTTTGAAGATGATTGAAGCAACTCACATCGACATCCAAAATTTGGTATTCGCAGGTACTGTGAAGCACACTGATCGCATCGAGGTCCGGTAGCACCTTCTTGACAATGACATTGCCCTGTGTCAACATCACACACAGTTCCCATTGATAAATCTGCTTCACAATCACATTCTGAAATTTTTATCATTAAAAAATCATCAGCAAAACTTACAATTCATCTTCAACTGACAGATATCAGTTAAGTCACATTTCAGAAAACAATATAAATATAAGCCTTTTTCATTGGCATCACCATTAAACAAGGAATTCACGATTGTTTTAGCTTCACTCGTTGAGAAAAACCAATTTCCTCTCAGAAAATGAGAAATTAAAAATGAAACATCAGTATTAAAACAAACTGGAGCATCCGGTTGGTCCATAATTCCAGTAGCCGTATTCACAGATTTCACACATTTGTCCAGCAGCTCCGGGCATACAGGAACATTGTCCGGTTTCAGCATCACATTGCGGACTTGATGATGCTAATGCACAGTTGCACATTTCACAACCGTGACAATGCATGAAACCCCATGCATTCGCCTAATAAAGCCATTATGTTAATATATTTTTTTTCTCAAAGTTTGTCCATTTGTTATATTTTTAAATGCAGTAGTTAAATGAAAGAAGTAGAATTTACCACACAACGATCGCACTTTTTTCCTTCTACATTAGCTAAGCATTCACATCTTCCAGATCTGTTGTCACATAATAAACTACCGCACTGATTGCATGAACAATCTGTAAAATTTTGCAAAAAAAATCTCAAAAAAGAACTCATCAGTTCGACTGCTTTTTATCATTTTCAACCAAATAGTAGAGAAATCTAACAGAAATGAGCAAATATTGGTAGTAGTTGTGTTTCATGTTTATGAAAAAAAGAAAAATAAAATAAGCAGCAAAAAATTAAAATCTTATAGAATTTCCCCTCTTCATTTAAATTTTGTCATAATGCAAAAAAAATTCCTGCAATAATATTACTTCTCACCTGTACAATTTTTAGCCTCCACAGCGTCACCATAAAACCACGGTTTGCAATGCTCGCAATGTGCACCATCGGTATTATTTAGACAAAGATAGCAATCACCGATTATAGGATGACAAGAACCATCCACACTAAGATCATTATTATTATTGCAGTCACATTTATGACAAAATCCACCGACTGCAGTAGGCTGACCATAATAGCCAACATCGCATCGCTCGCAGCGATCAGAAGTATATCCTTTCTTACAGAAGCATGATTTCAACAGTCCTGTTTCACTGACCTTTAAACGGTAAAGTTTCATCATTTTGCAAAGTTTTATTGCAAAAATGTAATCAGGTGACTATTTCTCTTGGAAATGAAAAGTCTGGGTAATGTATAACAAAGTTGAAGAAATATACTTATACGCCGTTGTAGACCATTAACGTCTGTTGAAACTTCTCCAAAAAAATGATAGTATTGATGAAAATAATAGAGAACATTAACCTGACAATTTGTTGCAAAGTTGTTTGTATCAGTAGCGTATGGACAAGCACATGGCAAGCATGAATAAGGTCCTCCTTTGGTAGCATCACCATAAAAACCCACTCGACAAAATTCGCAATGATCGCCAAAAGTGTCGTGCTCACAATCGAAGCAAATTCCAGTTGTCGGATCGCAGCTTCCAGAGTGACCATTACAATCACAAGGAACACAAGAACCAAGAAAGCGACCATTCTTGACGCGGTAATAACCAGGAGAACATTGCTAAAAAATTTTATAAGTTGGTGAGTAATTTTTTAGCACTAATTTTTAAAAAACCTCTTTCGAGACATAATTCAAAATTCACTTTAGGAAAGAATCAAGTTTTGATACCTGACAAGAAAGTCCATTATAAGGTGGTGGACACTGACAGATTTCGACAGAAGAAGCTGTGTAACTATCATCAATGGTTTGATCATCTTTAGCTATTTCAAGCTGTAATTCGCTAACTGCCGCCAATTCGCAATTTATATAGTAACAAGCCTTAATCCTAAGTTCATCTAAGTCATGCAATACCATCATCAGAGTATCACGAGTCGTTGGTTCCCCTGTCGATTCCATGAAGTTTTCCTAAATCAATATTGGTTAAATTATTGTGATCAGATGGTATTCTATGCAATGAAATTGTATAGTTAAAAATAAACGAAGGAACAAAATAAAAGCGCACTTTGCAACTTCAGAGACATGATTACTAAAATTTACGGGCAAAAGTTTGATTTCAACACTGAATGGCATTCGCGGATTAGCTGGTTGTTCTCTTGCCCAAAAATCCAGAATTGTGCTATTTCCAACCAACTGAACATCAGGTGCAGAGCTCATTTTGGTTTCACCATCTCGCGGATTCGATACTATCACGAAAGATAGCTGAAAGAATGGACAATATGCTCTTCAAAATGTCTATTTTACTATGGTAAAATTAAAGTTTTGACTTTAATTGATATTGAAATTTTCAAACAAGTATTACTTGTAAACCATAAGAAATGGTGAAGTCGTAGCCCGATCCTATTGGAGCCAAGAAATAAACATCGTTTTTGCTATCAGTTTTTGCTTCATATATCACCTTACCATGCGAATATATCACAGAATCATTTGGATACACTTTCCATGCTTCTTCATCGAAATTAACCTTTGAGAAATCAAAAATTATTGAGGCAAGAAATACATTTTTTTTAATTAAGTCATTAATTATTTTTAAGTAAGTCATTAATTATTATATTATACACAACATGATAAAATATTACAAAAGTAACGGGAAAAAATGAAGATCGGCAGCGATCGGTTGCACCAAAGCAGAAACACTCCGCACATCCATCAGAGTTTGATGCACGTAAGTCGAAAGTACCAGGCCGACAAATATCGCAATTCTCACCAATTACATTTTTCTGAAACAATGTAGTTATTGGTATGTCTGTTAAATAACCTCATTAGTGAATCAATTCGGATAATGAAACGAAATACCTTTAAAGCGAAAAAAACTTACTTTGCACTTACAAGCTGCATTGGTTGCTTCACAAATTTCTTCCGTGGTACCCTTTATTTCGCACGCACATTCGTAACAATGTGGAAAGCCGTAGAAACCTGGCAAACATTTGTCACACTTTCTGCCACCAACATTGACTTTACACCTGTGATAAGTTTTTTCATTATCATGGACAGAGACAGTTCACTGTTGACATATATTTTGAAATTGTGTCTGAATCTCGCTTTCAAAGAAGAATGATAATAGAGCTGATAGAAGGATGACATACAGGCACTGTCCATTATCTGGATCACATTGAAGCTGTCGGGCTTCTGAGCCATTTTGTTGACAGCCACACAGCTGACAACCAATCAGAGGATCATAACCGAAGGCATAGGGTACGCAATTATCGCAATGTTTCCCCTGTACATGTGGTGGACAGAAACATTGACCAGTGTTCTCATCGCACAAGTGATTGTCTGGACATCTACATTCTGAAATTGAATACTGCTAGCCAAAAATTTAAATTCAACCAAAGGACAAGAGAAAATTAGGAAATAGCAAACTAATGCAATTCGGGAAACTATAATAGCCGGGTGCGCAACGATCACATTGACGTCCTATTACGTTCGGTCGGCAGGAACACTCGCCACCATATTCTTTGCACATAAAACTTGTGCTGCCTTGAGAACTACATTCACACGGAAGAGCTGCCATATTGTACTCGGAAGTTAAAGAAAATACTTTCTGCCGACAGTATTCACTTACATTTGATGGGCTATAAAGGTTAAATTACTTATTCAACATTGAATTTCTGTGATTTTATCCTTAGAAATTGTCTTCATAAATTTAAAAAACGGCAAAACTGGACAGATCTCTAACTCCCAAAATCTAAACTTTTTTGGGGATATTTTCATGAAATATTTTCAGTTTTAAATTTCAGTGAATATATCTTTAATGATTCACACGAATAGTGCTTACTCATTTTTGAAATTATTCGAACTGCATTCTTGTATATACTGCATTGAGACATCAACAGGTAATGGGGTCAGTAATGTATCGCTATATGAATGAAATGGTAATGATGTTATCGAGTCCTGAATAAATAAGGAAATACGAAAAAAAAAAAACGAATATCATAATTTCAGTTTGTTCTGCAACATCAAATAAGACTTTAGTAATCTTTAGAGCGGCTACATTATTTAAATCTCGAACAATATAACCATTTAAAGATATTGAGCAAAAAAGATTGAAAATGAAATAAATAAAGCTTGAAAAACTTGCAATGTATAGTGGTCCTTTTTGGCTTTCGTTGAAATAAAATGACGCAGTATACTTATCATCAATGAAAAACTGTATCACATCTGGACGTTCTTTGTCTCGAATTACTGCCCGACAACCAATAACACTTGGACAGTAGGAAAATGGTATCTCTGCTAAAAATGAAAAGATATTTTTTTTGTGACATGTTAGACATATTGTTTTCAGGATGGCAAATATTACCTTTATGTAAATTTAAAAAAATACATCTTTTTGAAACAACGGTTGTTAAAGGTGAACAAAATAGCTGAAGAAATTAAAAGGTTTCAAAATACAGAATAAAGATGGGAAGCATACCGTGATGAAGATGTCCATTCTGGAGCGTAACATCTATAGTTAGCAACGTGTTGTCCGGATTAAAGTACTGTACTATAAAAACATAATGACCATGAGATGGCACTACTCCAGATACTTCTACTGTACCCTACAAAGATGAAAGAGTGAAAAAACATTAAATATAAAAGTAAACAACAATACATTCCATTCTCGACATTGTACATTAAACGATATTATACCATATTTTCATCGAGTGCCATGACTTGAACTTCTTTCGGATTGGCAATCATAAATGGCAACTTTTCACCAATGATTGAATTATTCGCATTCATTTGTGACTCAGCTTCGTTCAGAATGCCGTTGGCTACAGGAGGAAACCACTGATTGATACAGTGTCCATTTTTACGGATACATACAGGAACCTATAACATGTTAAATAAAAAATGGTGGATTGCTATTGAAAAAGTGAGAAGTAAAATACTGCTGAAGAGTTATGCGACTAACTTGTTGAAGATAGCTGACGTCCCAATCTTTCATCCTAATAAGATTAGCTACAGCTAAACCAAATTCATGTTTTGGTTCAACAGTCAGTGTAATTTCTACGTCTTCTCCATCTTTCAAACGTATTAATGCAATGCCTGCATCAGATAATGCGATATCGCGACAAAATGTTCTGAAATATTTATTCATCAAATCATCGTCATCCATGGTTTGCATCAACTACTAAATGACTATTATCTTCAACATTGTTGAAGAAATTCACTGATCTAATTACAAGAGGTTAAAAGGACGTTCATTATCCGTAAAAGTCAGAAAGTTTCTCAGGATAATCTGAAACCAAAAGCACCTGGATTAAAGGCTAAAGCGAGTAGCAAACTCCTTTGCAGGATATTTGGGTCGAAAATTGCACAGAAGCAACTATGGAATGGAAGAAATGAAGTGGGAAATGGAACTATAATCATTTAGGGACGAGAGATAGATACTTTAAGCCATTATATGCTCTTAATTATTAAGCTAATAAAAACTGCTAATGAAATCCAAAAAAAACTGACGAATATGGGCAGTGTTTAAGAGTAATGTTTTCTTTCAATAGAAGCTGATCGTATTGCTTTACTTCCAAAGTTAATGGAATTGTTTTTGGGTCTTCGTTGTAGTATTCCAACAAAAAAATATAGTGATCATCTTCTGGTACCTGGAAAATTTGTAAATAGCCAACTCAATAAAAAAGAATAAATATGCTGATAAAATATGCAGTCTTATTGGGACCTTTAAGGATACGCGAATTTTACGACCTTCACCGTCAGATTGCACAAATGTTGCTTCATCAACGATTGCAGGCAAGTTCTCTATCGGAATCTGCAAATTATATTAATTGTAGAGGATCCACTATCAAATCTATTTCAAATTGCTTAAGAGAAAACAATGCTTTTCATTCTCTCTTGCTCGTATTTTTTTGCGGGACTTGATATTTTCTTGTCAAATTTGTGCATATTAAGTATATGCCATTAATGTTTGTATTCGACCTTTTCAACTTGTATTGTACTACCATCATTTTGTTCTTCCATGATAAGTCCACCTTCGATGATTTCTGCTCGTGATGCAATTGGGAGTGGTGGATACAACGAATCAAAACATGTTGTATTCTGCGAATTAAGTGCTTTACAAGGTTCAAAAATACGCTCCTTCAACACTGTCCCTTCATAATATTCTGAAGGTAGTAGTACGATGTAATCCTGAAATTTTCATATTCAGTGAGAAAACAAAAATTCATAATATGCATTAACACATTCTGCCTGGCAATATATTCTGTTACCAAAAAAAGTCGTTGTTTGGTTGAAATCTTAATGCGCCATTTTCCAGGATTTAAGATGAATGGTTGTTTGGCATTGATGGCTATGGTTGTTGGCTCGGATGTTGGTGGAAGATTCAATCTGACTCTTTGCTCCACATCTACAACAAAAGTGATGGAACGAGAAATGACAATTTCACCAAATAAATAAATGTAATGTTGTGACGGAAGTTAACCTTGAGTGTGCGTAAAAAGGGGCATCACCACAACTCTGGTATCAATTTGAACATCGGTTGGATTAACGTAGTGAAAAAGAAGACGATAAAGACTGGCTTTGCTAACTGCTATATCCAACAAAATGTCTTCTTGGATCGGTGAGAATACTGCATATCCTCTCCATGAATATTTTGGAAATTTGTTTTTATCGATGGCAAAACGCACGGGATTCTGTTCCATTGATATGCTGTCTTCCGCTTCATACTACGAATAAACAAAATTACTTTTAGTTTTATAGGAGCGATTTTCGCACTGTCAAAGTGTGATGGAACACACATTTCACAATTTCTGAACAAAACAATAAATAATGTTTATTTTATATGGTTGAGAATAAACATCTGAATCATTGAAAGCTAAAGATTGCTAGATTTGACTGAACAGTTGAACTAATTGGCATTTTCGAAGTATACTGAAGAAATCTCCGGAAAAGCTAGTACACCACTGAGAAGATAATAGAGATTCTAATGAACAGATCGATTTTAATCTAAAAAACAAAATATGAAAATGCTCACTTTATTGTGCCATAGTGTTGGGAAATAATGATTTTCTATGGGTCTGTCACACTTCTGACCAGTGATTCGAGGTCTGCAACGGCATTCTCCTGTTTCCATATCGCAGCCAATTCCCAACGCACCACCGACATCGCAATTGCAAGCTGAAATTACAAGAATTTTTAGAAAAATGTAAACACGCCGGTAACATTTTTTTAGCCATTCGCAATAATTTTCGCAATCTGTTGTGTATTAAAGCTGAAATGAGTATAGGACATAATAATCAACAAGTATTAAGCCAATACCTACCTTGACATTCAAACTGATTATGCACTTCGAGCTGAAAAAACCCGTCGGCACATTTATCACATCGACGACCAATAACATGTTTTTTACAGTTGCACTGTCCTCCCTCAGTGCTGCATTCGTTCAATCCCGAAAGTGTGCCATTCAAATTGCAATCACATTGTACACAACCATCTTCATGATGATATTGCAAATCCCAGTAGGTCGGTTTGCACTGATCACATATGCGACCCATAACATGCATTTTGCAGGTACATAATTCACCCGGTTCAACCTTATCACAACCGGCAAAACCAGCCACTACGCCCTTAGGATTGCAATTACATTCTGCAATATTTAGAATGTAATTGTACATTTGAAATTAATAAAACGATAAACTACCTTTCTCATTTTAATATTAAAAAAGTAAGTTGTTGTATGGAATGTGTGTACCTTCACAGATTGGAAAATTGTAGAAATTCGTTTTGCATTGATCACACCTTTCACCTTGGAAATTTGGTTTACAGTAACACTGCAAATAAGAAATCTCTCCGAAATTTGATAATACAGTAGAAAAAAAAAATAAGTATGCAATTGTTACAATATAATTTATTTGACCATCAAAACACTCAAACCTAATAAAAAGAGTTGTGTAAAAACCGACAAACCTGTCCATTATTATCGCAAGTCATTCCTTTAGAGCCAATAGGCAGACATGAACATGGCTTGCAGTTCGGGAAATCATAAAATCCAGCAGCACAACGATCACATTTTTTACTGGTGAAATTTGCATAACACGGACAATCACCATTTTTTCGATCACACTCTGCTGTCTTTGAGCCATGTTCATTGCAGTCACATTCTAAAATACCAAAGTTCACTGGTTCACTGCTACAGCAGCCGAATTGATTTCAACAATCAATATGAAATGATATTACGAAACTTCAAGGCTTAAAAAATTAAATACCTTTGCAGTATGGATAACCAAAAAAGTTCAGGTTGCACTCATCGCATCGAGAACCAGAGAATCCAAATTTACACAAGCAAGCACCAGTCTCTTTGTCACAAATACTCTCTTCCGTACCAGTTGCATCACAATCGCAATCTGAAATGATTTAGCTCAGTACAATAGAGTATACTTTACCAACAATAGTTTCAAATATAGCATCAAAAAACTTACATTCACACAGGGAATCTCCGAAATATCCATCAGCGCAACTGTCACACGTAAGCCCAGCAAAATTGGTTTTGCACATACACTGTGCTGTGCTTTCATTACAATTATTATGCAGCGATCCGAGTTCATCACATTTGCAAGCTGACATTTTAAAAAGTAGAATAATTTATATGCAGCAGTCATACAGATCAAAAATAAGAAATTATTTCAAATTTAAATAACTGATACAATTATCCATGATTTTTTCTGATTCCTCATTTAGTAACAACTTACAGATACAGCCGGCTATGAGATTTGTATAACCCGGTGCGCATACTTGGCAGAGCTCTCCGCCATAATTACTTTTACATGGGCAACGTCCATTGTCAGGCTGAAAATTTTCTGGTGTTTCTAAATGGATTAATTAGTGAATAAGAAGCGGATTTATTACAGCATTTTCGACTGAATACAGAAAAATAAGAGATACGAAATCTTTTGCCAGGCATAACTATCACGTACTCCACCAACACTATTTTACATCTATTGAAAAGTGATCATTGTGGTAATTAAAACTAAATAACAAAATTCAAATAGATCAGTAGAGAATAGTACCAGGCAAATATGATCCAAAGTGCCATTTACAAAACAATCGCAAGGTTTACATTCTGGAGGTGAATAGTGACCAGGTGCACATCTATCACAATCCACCCCGGTAAACTGAGGCTTACAAATACAACGACCTGTTTCATCCTCACAATCTCCTGTATGTTTTGCCGGATCGCACACACAAGCTGCAATGTGGAATTCGGCTTTGTGATTTTCCACCAAACTTAGATTTTTTGGCGGCGAAAAAAAACAATTTTAAGACGATATTAGAACAAAAGCAGTTGTTAAGCCAATATTCTCAAGCACTTAAAACTGTCGAGAAGGGAAGAATGACTTTCACAAAATCAGCCTAGAAGCTGCACTATTGAAGTTGTTCAATATTGGGGTACTTTCGTAACACATTATGTGCTGCTTATGTTATTAATGATAACCACAAGGCAGGTAGAGATACAATTTATAGCCGAAAAACACGTTAAATTTCGAAGATCATTACTCTGATCATTACTCCTGATTACTCTGTAAATAACGCACTGATCATCATTGCACTGATCATTACTCCGTAAACAACGAGTGCTTTATTCCCGAAATGTCAATGCATCCACACCTGTTCAGGTGACTACTGAAGGCGGGAAAAAAGTTTGTCAGAAGGAGAAAGCGATGGAAAGAAGAGTGTTGGAGTTTTCAACGAGCACCTAAGAACATGATTTTCGGAAAAATTAATGCTAACCCATTGTCTTCTTCGATGGCAACCAGTAAAGATCGAAATGACTCCGAAGATATGAGGACATGGTGTACGCGCGTGAGGGAGCTGTGGACTTGAAAGGAAAGAAAGCTAGGTCGAGATATTCCGGGTACCATGCAGAACTCGAACATAAATAGGATCTTATTAGATGCCTAAGGAATTTTTGGTAAAAGTGAAATTTCAGTTAGTTTCAAAAAACAAACAGAACTTACATTGACACACATCTGTTTCATTCCACCATTTCGTTCGTGGCCGATAGTAACCAAAGGTGCATTTATTACAATTTATGCCTTCTGTATTGTCCTATAATTTTGGTAGAAAAAATACTTAAAACTAATTAATTTTTCACGATGAGGATTGCAAAGTATTATATAGGAATTCAAAAACGAAAAAAGCAGGAGAAATGAAATAACAAACTCTGCAATTTAGACAACGACCGCCTCCATCGTAATTTCTATGAATATCTAAGCTTGAATGCATTCTGTCAAGTTCTTTCTCATAAACACATTCCTCGCTATGTCCATGACAATTACACGCTGTAATTATTGAAATTACAAATAATTGCGCACCTTACACTGTCATTATTATCTACCGTTGAACATACTCAAGCCAATAACTTAAGGATTCCGCGACCGAAGAAGTTCTAAATAAAATCATTTATGGACCTGCAGTGAACCAAGAAGTATTATTATTTTTGAGGCAGATAACTTCAGCTGGAGTCAATGGTGCGATTGTTACGTATTTTCTCAGTCTTCAGCAGTAAAAAAGCTTGAAAGAATTACGTTCACACTCAAATTCAGCGCCCTCCTTGCTTCTTCGCCACATTTTCTGTTCAAATCCTGGACAACAGTATTCACAATGATCGCCACAAGTATTATGTTCACACCTGCAGTTAAATAACATGAAAATAGTATATTATGAAAATAACCAGTTGATAATAAAGGATGAAAGAATATCCGTAAGCCTGATTTTCTCTTTCTACAGGAAAACATTGGAAATAAGAACTGGAAAAAAATTTGTTGTTTTTTAAATATGTTAGCCATTTTTTTAATTTTTGCTTCCTTTTTCTCACTTCAGTTTCGTTTTCTTCTTGTTTTGTCGATATAGAAATGAAAGTTAGTATTTATAAAATTCATTTCAACTTGATAATTTGAAGTCAAAACGAGAAATAGTAAAGAAACTAACGAATCAACAAAAGACATATACCTGCAAAGGAGTATATTAGAACGTCGAACATCAAGAATATCACAAGTGTCCGCATGTCCATTACAAACACAGCGGCCTCCCATGAAGATTTCTTTAATCGCATAGAAATACTGCAATATGCTTCGAAACATCGTCAAAATTCTTCACGTCTTCTTGAATCACTTTTATTTATTTATTTCTCAGAATTCATAAGGTTATTTGAAATGAAGCCATCAGAAATTATTATACGGTTGTACTAAACCTGTCCTCTTGTCGCATTATCGAATATAAGAAGTTTAAAATTTCTTTCACCATGTTAAATAAGTCATTATATGAACATTCTTTCCTTCGAACTGTCCATACATACTTCTGATTAATTGAAATATATTTAGCAACAAACAGACTAACTCGTCGTGTGACAGTGGGATCTCGTCGATTCACATCCATCAGATGGCCGTGCAGCGTTTTGGTACGTAGAAGCCGAAGTCGTACATTTGTTGCACGAGTGAAGTTTTGAAGAATTTCAGAATGACTAAAGTTGTGTTTTCCTGGTCGGCTCTCAAGCAGATTTATCATTATCTAGAATGATTTTCACTTTTATACTCCCTCCTGTTGTACTACTGGAAATTTTAAAATGTTCGTACTTTTTTAAAGAATAGAATTTGTCATCTAATTTGCTAAATCAAATATTCATAAAATGCAAAAATTTGAATTATAAGATATTTCTAGCTATGCTTTTAAAAAAATTTTGCCTCTGCATTTTCCATTGGATGAATTCCGGAGAATTCATGGGTGCATATAACAGTATCATCTTCTAATATTGGTTGGAGCGTATGACGTCCGAATAACTGAAATTAAAACTTCCGGAATTTTGCTTGGAAACTATGAATCCGTAATTAATCATAATGCTATTCAGGAAAGATAATATGAAAAAAAGCGATTAATCATAACATGGATTAAAATTAGATTGACCCGATCACATTCAGCAGGCGTTTCAGCAAAATACTGCCAAGGCATATAAGTTTCACCGCCATCAACCGATCTTTCTAGCACCCATGATCCTGGTCGAGGACTATTTGCCATTTGGATCCATACATAAGCCACATGAAATTCCTAAAAAATTCCTTACATGTAAAATGTCCTAGTTCAACTTTCTCTTAATTCTTTTCCTGCTGAATTCTCACAATTAATTATCAGAACAGCCCCCAGTAACCACTGGATTCAAACCTTTCCATCTTAAGTATTGTAAATTATTAATAAGCCTTCTGTTCAGATTTTAACCCAGAAAACTTGCTTTTTCTCAATTTTCAGTATTTTCTCCATTTTTTAAGCGGTTTATTGGTAATGTGAGCGACTTACCTGCTCCAAATTAATACTAATGTTAACTTGATTGTACTGCATCCCACGGCTTAATGGAGGACTCTGCCACCAGCTTGCTCTGCCATCAACCATGTTTGTTGCTGGATGTGCAAATGAACTATTTGATTGACAAAAATCACACATTTGCCCACCCTGTAAACAAAAATAATGTGAAGAATTCTGATCCGCTGTTCTGGACTCAAAAAAATTGTAGATGAACATTAATATAATATAAACGAGTAGTAATTACCATTAGAACTGCTTATGTGAAAAATAGTATTTTCAAATTTTCAATTACCTTTGTTTAATTTATTTCTTCATTCAGCTAATTAAAACTATCAGAATGAAATCTTACCAAAAAATCTTTTTATTTGTTTAGCAGGGAAGTTTTACCTGAACAAACGATTGTTTTTCCATTTTAAGTTCAGCAAAAACGGAAACGCCATCCTCATCGGTACTGTACGAATATTGATTTAAAGGAGTATATTGACTTGAACCTATGAAACATAAGTTTCTACAGAGATTTATATCTTTGCTTCATCTTTACTTCCTTATCTCACTCATATTCCGTATTCTACTACTTTCCCAGTCTTAACATTATCTGTTCATGAATAATTAAGGAAATGATAAAAGATAAAAAACGGTCAAAATTTACCAGCTATCTGACAAAAAATTTCCTTTATCGGTTGTCCGTTAAGCTCACCACATGTTGAGGATGCTTCAATTTTCCTACCAAGTGCCAGATTGGTATACGGTGGTACCAGTACCTGTCCCCAAGTGAAACCCGCTCTTACTGCTACAATGAGCAGAAGTTCGGGTAACATCGCCAATTTTTCTAAACTTGACTGAGATTTATAAATTGCTAAAAAATTTAATATCACAACCTTCAAAATAATGAATAGAGCTTCAAAATAATGAATATAAATTGCTAAAAAATTTAATATCACAAGCTTCAAAATAATGAATAAAATAATGAACAAAATAATGAATATGAAAAAATTTAATATCACAAGCTTCAAAATAATGAATAGCTTCAGAAACTTTTTCCAATACATAAAGCACAATAAAAAATAATTTCAGAAGAATTGGTAAGATTTTTATTGCATTAATAGTAATTAATACTGATAATGGTTTTATAGGTAAGTTTCTGAAATTAATTTTTTTCTTTTTTTTTTTAAAATAACATTGGATGGAGTTCCACAGAAATTATATATGTTTTAACAAGCTGTCAGAAGACATATCAGATACAAATAGGGTCAAAAAATAACAATAGAAGGGTCTAATATATTTCGAGAAAAAAATCAGTAATCTTCTTTGGTTTCACCAAGAACGAATTTTGTCTAAAGTTTTGAAATCCAAATTGACAGGGACACTTCTACGTAAATCTCTCTCTCTCTCTCTCTCTCTCTGAATTTATGTAGTAGTTCATGTAGCGCAAAAAATAAAATTTTTGAGATCAATAAAAGATTTCGTTGTTAAAGAAACTTCGCAATAAATTTCAATGAAATTAGTTTTTACTTGCAAAAGGGCAAAGATCGCCAATGTTTCCCCTAACACTAATTTTTCAGCGCAATCAAATCGCAGCTGTATCTGTGAGTATTATCACTAATACGATTCAATTTCCCTACAGTGGCGGCATTTTTGCTTAAAACAAAGAAACGGTTTATCGAAAGTGTTACCATTAAAAAAACCTTCAGGAAATTCTTATCATCTTGATTATTTCACATAAATTCATGCTAGATGTTAATCATATCCATCATATCACCTATCTCCTCCATTTTGTGTACTAAATACATTGTAAAAGCAAAACAAAAAACGTTTTACAATTAATTGATGCTTTCATCATATCAGTAGCCATAGCTTAAACTTCATAATTTTAAGGAATCATTCGTTATTTGCTGGTGTATAAAAGTTTCATTCTATTATTTTTTTAATATATGTGTTACCAGGAAGTCATAAGAAAATCGAATATTAAATATTCATAAAATATTTGATGAACGTGATTTCAATTGCTCTATGAATAATAAGCACAGTATTCATTCGTTCTGCAAAGACATTGGATAATTATATTTGTATACAGTTGGCAAAAAGGGGTTAAAAAAGAAAAGGAAAATTGATTATAAAGAAAAAAGTATGAAGGATTGAAATTTTCATTATAAGGCAAATTATGAAATGTAAAAAGTATCCTTACTTTCAAAAAAAAAAAAAAACACCCTATTGCAAACAAATCAATGTTTGTCAACTTCCTGCATCGGTACATGCACATCCTGCAATGACCCCACCAATTAACATTTCTCATATTTGAACTAGCATAATTATCAAAAGTTTTTTTTCTTAAAATTTTTTGCTATGAAATTGATAAATTAATGATTAAATTAAATTAATAATAAAATTAATATAAAAAACAAACTTAAATTAACAAAAAAAAAAAACAAGAGACAAATTAATAAAAAACCAATAGCAATATTACAGATAATAAAATTAGGATGGTCAAAAGAAACATTGCTATATTAAATTTTCAGTGCATACCATAATTGTTTGTAAATCTTTTATGCTTACTTTTATAAAACACCTTTTTTAATCAAAAAATTAAGATTTTTAAAATTTAGAAAAAACGGTCCAATTTTAGAAGAAAGAGAAATGAAATCACTCTCCTTATTAAAATTAAGGCATATAGGGGCGGAAATGATGACAGTGAAATGGATTGATTATTGGAAAGGACAGTTGATTACAGCACAGATGAAACGGATGAGAGTGCGTGACCGATCAACAACTGAGGTCGAATGAACCGAACCACTTGCACACATACTCTTTGGCTATACCTTGAACAGACACCACACATCAACAATAATGCTACGAATCTCTGTGCTGTTGGCTTATACTACCAAATAGCGTGGAAAAGTTGACCGCTCCATACTGCGCGTATTATCTCCGAATAACTTGCAGGTATGACTGATTTACATCTAATATACCTTACAGCTAACCATAGTAGCAATTGATGATTTAATTTTTGAATCAATTAAAAAACAAAATTGAAAGAATCCATATACAATAACAGTTAACTAACAATGTGACGAAAAGAATGTGAAAGAATTCTACCAGGTTAATCAAGGTCTAATCTAGATACTCTTAGAAATGCTTATATATATTTTATATGTTACTTTACTCCTCCGAGATATAACTTGCCCGTACGACGATACATTGATTATTGAACCAGAATTGAATACATGAGAGCAAAATTCACTTTCTACCGTGCTTACGAACTATTAAGATATTGAATTGGAGTTTGCATTGCACTTATAGTAAGAAAAGCCATCGTTTCACCTAACCCCCAAAAAAACTTTCAGTAACATAACAACTAAAATTTGTCAGTAAAATAGTTGTGATAGTTATAAAACTGCTCTAGCAAGCAAAATCTTTGTCTTTAAATAACAGAAATGAAATGAAATGTGATAGGATGATGATTGGAAGCTAAGTTTTTGTTTATATAGTAGTGATGAGACGAAGGCACTGTAGAAGACAGATCATCACTAATATGCACCCATCGGGCTATATATATATCTATTACGGCTTCCCAACATTTTTTATCTGAAGTGATCTAGTAGTTTATACATGAATATGGAATATGTTTACATTTAGCAAAAAAGTGCTAATTTCCACACTATAACTCCTTTCGCGTTATTCAAACACAAATGGTCTTAACTTCAGAAATCTCAGAAAATCATTTCATTGTTTCTCCAATTATGACTGTAGTAATTCCCATCGGAATACTCAGAATCGAAAGGTAATCAGAAATTAAACTGCCTGACTTTTCAGTAAATTTCAATCCATTTCTAATTATTTTCTGTTGCATACCCAACACTTTTCCAAAAGCACAATAAATTTTTACTATCTTCTTTCACTTTCAAGATGTTTTGCACAGGCAGGAATCTCTTGCAAGCCTGAACCCCGCTTTGAGTTGTATACGCTAATTCATACTTTCCGTAACACTGTGTTGCAATTACAACCTTTCGGAAACTAATTCCAGCTCTTGACGATGTGCATTCGCGCTGCTTCTCCTTTCATCTCTGCCTTTTTTGTCTTAAGTCATTTCTTTTAATTTTGAAAACATTCGAAACTCATGATCGCTGTGATACTATGATCTGCCCCTATGATACTTGAAAACATATGGAACAACCTCAGGTCCTTATTAAAGTTACCATTTTCCCTACTTCACCTCCATGTTAAAATCTCGTTTATTTTAGATTTCTGGCTCTAAAAATATTCTTCATGAATAGGTGGTATTAAAAATACATAAAATCTAAATTCTCGTGTTTAAATAGCTGCGGATTACCTACGAGATAGAACCCGAACTCGAGTCTTAAAGGTTCCTACATCTCTCACTAATCCCCTCAGCTTCCCCATACTACAATCTATGAATTTCAAGCTTTGCTTGGAAAAGATCTCATTTCATAATATATTCCGTAATTTACGCGTAAAGCAACCAGTTAAAAGCGTGATGATGAACTTACACCACCACGCTAATCATGAATTAATCGCGTGATAACGAATTATGAACTTGCATTTATTAATTCAACTGTTCAAGTAAAGCTAATAAACGAATGAAGCAAAAATGGACCTTTCATCCTTTATTAATTAGAAATAAAGGTTAACAATGGTTATGATAAATAGAAAATACAAAAAACAAGAGGCCCTGCAAAATTTCAGAATGAAGTGACAGATCTGCCCATATTTGTGGGAAATATAGCTGAAAGTTTCAACCAGAATCGTTCCCTCTAGCACGAGATATTTCTATTCTATGATCTCGTATGCCTCCTTATTTCAAATGAATCTTTAAAGATTTAAAAATTTAAACAGAAAATAATCATTTTATCCCTTCATTTGAACGGTTGAATAGAGCAATTACACAGGCAAAGTTGAAAGTTCAGCGAGACAACGGGAAAAGACCTAAAAGAATATTTCTGTGTCTCTCATACCTTAATGCCATAAAATGGTGTTCGAACAAGAACCGCTTTAAGCTGTGGGGGAGTACCTGATCGCACCAGGTTTTTGCTTCTAAACTGATAGATCTCATCATTTCTGCGTGTTAGGTGCCTCCAAATACTTCAATTTCCTGTGGGTGAACCTACACTCGAAAGGAGCATTATTTTCCCTTTCACTTTTTACAAAATCAGTGTATGACACGATAAAGAATTCCCAGCAGGTTTCCGACAAAACATTTCAATGTCAAGATATTCAACTAATAACTACCTAATATAAACTATTTATCAAACTATCAGCAGAGATTTCTCGTACTTTAAACTCACTCTCCATCTAATTTAACAGACAATTTATCAATTCACCAAAAGTAACACTAATAATTTCGCTGTTCTTTTTGAAAAGAACCACTTTCTCAACACGAATGCAAACCAAAAGTAAAAAAAAGACCCAGTTCCATCTAATTTCTTCAGACGAACAGAATGGAGACTAGGACCTCATCATAAAGTCAAGTTTAAAAAAAGGCTTCGATCATCTAAACCACATCCCTCTGGAAGATATCCGAAAGAAAACTACCCTTTGGGACGAATGTTGCTACAAGTTAACGCCTTACGAACTCACAGTAAGCATAAAAACGATTTCTAAAATCTTAAAAGGATAAAAATGTTGCCAAATTAGTAGTTTATTGACAAAAGCTTAGAGTCGACAGTGCCTTGAAATCCCTAACGAAAAACTTCCCCACACGTCTAATAATATTCTGACAGTTTTGCACATAATTATCAAAGACTTATACTTACCAGTTATTTCGCAGAAAATGTTACATAAATCAGATACTTTCAATTAATCTCCCATTGGTAAAATTCGATCTTTTAGCACAACATGAATTCTACTTGCAATACGACTATTCAAATACCTCAGTGGAACTACTACAATGATACATTCGGAGGAAGATGACAAAATACTGAACACGAAATTCTGAAATACTTTTTAAGGATGTAGTTTACAAACTTCCTGTTGATAAAAATCATATTTTTAGGAAGTTCTGCAAACGTAAAAAAAACTAGAAACTTCCGGACTCACTGTTTTCCACTAGAAAATAGTTGCAAATAATAAATTAAATGGTAATATTTAAATAGCATCACAAGCACAATTTGAAAAATATCGGGACAACTATTCCTACAATGCAAATGAAGTTCAGTACAAAGATAAATTATATGAGAAATATAAGAATAAAATAGGAACCACACATGCTAACAGAATCAACCAGTTTTGCTCTTTGGATAATGTTTACATTATGGGCAAAGCTAGCAAAAACAGAAAAACTGATAAATACATAACCGCAGCAGTTAACTGCCATCATGGACCTTAATAAAACAAATTGAGAAGACAAAACTTAATCTTCCACAATTAACAATAAAATACTAGAAAAACATTCCCGCTACACCTCCCATTTCTTGTTGCTCCTTAACAAATATTTCAAAATACTGGTATATTATTGTTACTGCCAACAAAATGCCAGTACCGCTGCCAATCGCACCTTAAAATAAAATCTAGATTTGATTTATATCAGAATCACTGACCACACATTCGAAATCGTACTCATGCGAGAAAAAAAGTTTCGGTTTGAAAAATATATCATACTATCAACAGGAAGTCCAAAAAGCCAAAAAAAACCGACCAATCTTCGGCGACCATTATGAAATTACAAACAGTAGTCAGCAGCAATAAGGCCACCAACAAAAGAAGACTTTTTTTGTTAATAAAACTTTA
Organism: Cercopithifilaria johnstoni; assembly: GCA_916381525.1. Classification (NCBI taxonomy): domain Eukaryota; kingdom Metazoa; phylum Nematoda; class Chromadorea; order Rhabditida; family Onchocercidae; genus Cercopithifilaria; species Cercopithifilaria johnstoni. The sequence goes on from CAKAEH010000533.1 coordinate 123,353, forward strand.
TCAGTAATGCAGGAGCTAAAAATTCATATATCGTCTACTCTACAAAATTAAACAAAATTCTTAGCTTCTTTAGCTAAAAATTTCTTTAATATTGTGTAGAATAGACATATACGTTCAGTCAAGAAACAATGCTGGAAATGAATTTGTCCATCACCCCACATATCTACACAATATTCAAAAAATATAACTGATTACCCATAAAATCAGCAGTGACTGATAAAGCTCCAATACACAAACCACCAAATGCAGCTGCTGTTGGAATATATCGATTTAACTCATGAATCATTGATTTCTCACGATGACCTCTCATAACCATTTGTTGCTCTTTTAACTGTTTTGCAACCTAAATTCCAGATAATGAACTAGAAATAAATATCTAATAAAAGCCTTTATGTAAAGATCTTGAGATGCAACTTACATCTTTGGCGCTACTCCCAGATACGTCTATCCATGTTTTCGAAAAGAACGCACATGAACCTAACATGAAAACAATGTATATAACGCAGTGCATAGGATCCTCAATAACATGCGCTAGCGTTTCTGGGGGTGACAGGTAATAACAAATGCCACCAGTTGGATAACTTCGATAGCCACCTGCATCCGACCACGTACCTAACAAATTGACCAGAATATTGCCGCCAAACTTCGCTGCCAACATCTGAATTTCATGTAATACATCTTTTAGAAAACATTTTCTATGAAATTCTCTGTTTCACCCATAATAATCCGGATTTATCAACAGAAGCATGAAATTCAAAATTGTTGTATACAGAAAATCTAACTTGTAAGCTCAAAAAACGAAGCTTAATGTGCAAAGATACACAATGAACAGTAGCTTAAGATAGGTAATAGATCTTACAGTAATGACAGAAAGGATATATAATTTTATGAACACTAGTAGATGAAACAGAGTTATTCAGAACAAACTACTCAAAATAATGATGAAATTGTAGCATGAATTTGAATGAAAGTCAGTTTACCTGTGAAATTACATATAAATTAGACACAAGAGCAGATTGCAGGATGATTGGGATGTTGGATGTATAAAAAAGTTTAATTGGATAGGAACTGTATTGTCCACGATACCGGGCACTCTTGATCGGCAAGTCAACTCGAAATCCCTAGAAATAAAACATTTCAGTGCAACTTTGCTATAAAGGACAATTTTCGTATAAATAAATTGTCATAAAAATCAGCGTAAAAGTGAAAATTAATATTTTTAATATACCACCTCTAAAAATACGAAAAAATTACGCGGCCAAATTTGCAAAAAACATCAATAACCTGAAAATATATGACTACAGCAAATACAAGTACCGTAGCCATTAAGTTCATCAGATTTGGCAAATTTGGTCGATAAAACGCTTCACGCAATGCTCGAATTTTATCGTTCCGGGTAGCAAGTAAGTGAAAAAGAGCAATAATCGCGCCTTCAAATTCGGTGCCCCGACCAGTATTCAATGTAGCTGGTGAAAAGGCTTTCCAAACAATCGTCTCACAAATGTTTGTTGCAATGAACAGTGAAATACCCGAGCCTAGTCCATATCCTTTCTTAAAAATGATGTCGTTTAAATAACCTCAAAAATTTATTATACAGCTATTAGAAAGGAAGAATAAAAAAATAAAATTGTTTGGTGTGAATAAACTGCTATCTTAAAGGCCCAGAGAAGTGCTATATCTGTTCAAGAAAGAAGTACGAAAAACCTTTCTCTGTAACATATATTAACATATAAATCGTTCTATGCATACCTGTAACAGCTCATCCAGAAGTAAAACAATGAGACCGGCTACAACAAGTTGAATAACAATGAGCAAACAAATACCAGCACCAATTTCCGTAGGATCGCCATATAAACCAGATGCCACATAAACAATGGCTTGTCCAATTGTGATTACCATACCAAACACTGGAAACAGAGTAGTTGACGATAATGAATGGATTAGTATTCACAATGTTAGTTACAGAAGCTGAACAGTGAAATCACTAAGCACGACTTTTTGCGCTCTTACGATTACGATTGACACGACTTTACACTTGTGGTTCAAACAAGATTAACAAAAACGATCAACAAGATCTAAAAAAATTTCTTGAACAGACATTTCTGCGCGCCATTGAAAAGTGCGCGTTCCTTTGGAGTATCTCCCACTTCAATGATTTTTGCACCTGCTAATAATTGCATTATTAGACCAGATGTCACAATAGGTGAAATGCCAAGCTCCATAAGCGTCCCTCTATTTGAGGCTAAAATCACCCGAAGCCAGTAAAACGGATCTGCACTGTCTGTTGACATGATCCCTAAAAGCAGCATCATAGAGTTTGCTTTAAAAGTACACTGACTACGTGGAATTTAGAACTATCATGCACAACATATATATATATATATATATATATATATATATATAATAAATTCTGTTCCATATATAGTTCGAATGAAGTTAAGGATTAAACACTTACCAAACAAGGGTATCTGGCAGCAAACAAGAAATACGAATAACGTAATTGCTGTCCATAACATTTTTTCGCGAAACTGAATTTTCCTTTCAGGCTTTGACACTTCCGGCACAAAACCGCAAAACGGCTTCACAAATTCCAAAAATTTTACTGAAACACCGAATGAAAAAAACATATTTTATTTATGCTGTTCAGAATTTTAAAATTTTAAGTAAAAGAAAGCCAGTAATTATGACTTCACTTCTTCTAGTTAAATGAATATTTCATCAAATAAAAAAAAGCTTTTTTAGAAATTTCACAGTTATCATTTTTTGATTAAATTTGAAATAGAAAATTTCTTGAAAAAATTCACATATGTGCAATTCAGTGTTGATGCTCTAAAAGATTTATCAAAAGAGAAAAAGAGCACTGGAGGAAACAATGTTAATAATAACATACTGAATTGGCTCTACATTCTCATCTTCGTATCCCACCTGTATTATCTGGATGAAAAAATTTTCTTTTACTTTAGAAGCAATACCTCTAAATTTAAATAACAGCTGGAAGATTCACCCAACCTATAAGAATATTACCTTTTTTGGATGAGTTCTGCACGACATCGTTAAATTTTTAATGGCCTAAGAAAGTGTGTCACAGCACCAAATCATACGCATAGTAATGCTAGAAGGAAAATAAGTGTAATGATTACTTCCCATTGTAGAGCGGAGAAGCTATATGAACGACAGCAAGCTACACGAAGATAAAACGTTTGCTACGCGATGAAGACAGTTCTCCCAACACCCACCGACACGAGCGTAGCACTATTCCCTGAATATCCGTCCTGAAATGCAACGTCTCTTCATACAAACCGGAAAATACCCGAACCACCAAGATCATCCTTCAGAACTACTTCACCACGACAATCACGTCATTACCTACCTACCTTGCCGATTCACGCACCACCGAGCGTTTTTACAACAAAGCACTCTAAAATAGTTATTTCATATCGTGACTGCAAAAAAACTGCAAAATTCTCAATGCGGTAAGGCTGCAGCAGCTATATATTTGAGCAAGGAATGGGGAGAAGTGGGACGTGTGACGCATGAAGGAAGAGTTGTGCATCTGGGGGCGGGCGATGCATGCAGGAGGTGATTACGGTGTACCTCTCGTATCGTTCTTGCTGTGACACTATTATTTACTTTTTTGAAATAAAGGATTTTAATAAGGACTTTGTTGTAGGGGGTATTTGTTGAATCAAAGCGACGCCGGCTTCTCTGGCCCGTACATTGTCTCTTCCTAGTTAATTTGAAATTTATGAAACATGTTTCCCATTGTTGCAAATATTGCCTAACCGCTGCTATTGCTGCAACGCGAAGTGTTCAGGTCGGGTTTTGCAAGGAGTGGGACCATGGGATGATTTACGCAAACATTAGATTGTGCTTAGTGAAAATCGACTGAAAGTTAAGCAGTTATCTTGCTTAGGAATTCAGAGATGGAAATTACTCCATAAATGCAATGCTGGCTGACAGAAGTGCGTGTCCGTTTGATTAGGACCTGATAACAGAAATGAATAGGCTCTCTTCCTAAAGTTCATTTATATCTCACTTGTAGCTTCACAATCGCGGAATACATTGTATTAAATGGCCAAACACAGCTGTGACAGAATTTTTTCGAGTGGCCGAATAGTACTGCTTTCTTATTAGTTCTACGTGAGTCATCACTTCCAAACATGAAATTAGTTGTGTAGTCAGGTATGCATCTTCCACTTACTTTAATCTGTTGGTGAATCATTCTGATTTAGATTGGTAAATCCTCTTCTCGTCATCTCATATGCTGCCAATATCTTCTGATTTTGAAATTTATTTTCAAAAAGACATCGAAGTTACTTGGCGAGCACTACTCCGAAACAGTTTTCGCTTAAAGTGTTTGATGTATTCAAGCTCTGCACCATCATGTCATAGATATCCTTTATTGATTTAAGAATGTTTCATCCTATTTATGCAAATTTTCTGATATCAGCAAGTTTTTGTTTTTGTCTTTTTTATGCAAATTTTTCATTTTACTTAAGTTTCCTTTTTTG